>OZ020286.1:5095542-5147497 GCA_963971205.1 Aethes cnicana
AGGACGGCCACAGGCGGCCGCGTGTACCTTGCACTGGTGGCGCGCTTGCTGCGGCGCGCACAGCGGGCGCAGCGCGTCGAGCCAGGCTCGCTCGTCGGCGGCGGCGCCGGCGGCCAGGAACGTGTGCGTCGAGAGGCAGGGCAGCGCGCGCTCGACCAGTTGGAAGCAGAACGAGCGCTCCCATAGCGACTCGTGCACCTGCCGACAAATAAACCTTCAATCCAAAAGAAAACTTGTCTCGGTTGGTGATTTAAAGTTAGACGGATTAATTACACCTTCAGCCAGCGCATTAACAACCAGTATGGCGTATACTATGGCGTATACACGCTACCATGACAAATTGCTTCAATGGATGTTTGTAAATACACATACATGCATAATTACACATTAGTCGCGTCCTGACTAAGCGAGCGTGCGCGCGAGGCCATTTAATCAGGACGTGGCTCGGCCAAGGCACTGCCTCGCACGAACGTGCCGCGACCTGAGGCGAGCGTGACAATTCGTGTTTGCCTCGCTCACTCAAGACGGTTGTGTTGTGCCTCGCATGTCCGTTGTGAGCGTCATGGAGAAAGTGTCTTAAATTAATTCGAAAATTGTAATCTGTTTTCGTATAACTTTTTCATCTTAAAATATTTATATTTTGTTTTATTATTCTGTACAAGCTGTACAATTATTATGAAGGCAGTATTAGTTTCCGAACATGTGGCCTTATGACGATCTTGAACGAAAATGGCCGGGCGAGGCAACTTTTCTGCCACGCCGAGGCAGGCTTGCGAGGCCAAATTCCGAGGCTGCCTCGCACGCATGCTCACCCAATCGCTACCCGGCTAATTAGGTACTAGAATGATTTTACTTGCATACCTGATACAGATAAGCGCAAGACAGATCAATGAGCCCTTTAGGCTTCGTCCGTTTCGGCGAGTCGTAGAAATACAAGTGCGTATCGGTCCCCTCTTGGAGCAGGACGAAATACAAGGCTTTCCACTTCTTAGTCACTTTGTCACTCTTCTTGTTCAAATAACCCTGGTGTTTGATTCCTTTCATTTTCTTAAGCCCTATTTGGTCTCGGCATTCGCGTAGGGTAGCGTATATTTTCTCCGCTGCCGCTTCTGTCGTGGTCTGCTGAGGCTCAATATGATGGCCTTCTGCTATAAGCTGAAAAATAACTGATTTTTAATTAAATCTCTTTGAATGTGACTGTCGAGTAAAAAGTGAAGGAACTGATGATAACGATATGAAAGGAGAGTAAAAGTAGATTGTTAGGTATCTCATCTGTTTATCAATGTACGTCAAATATTGTTGAAAAACAACATGTTCCTTGAAAATAATCTATGTTACATTTGTTCCAGATGATCGGAGAAAGTAAACAAAATAAAAACATTCTACAGATTCATGATTACAATTTAGAATTGTTACCTGTATCTTATCAATAAGCGTGAGTTGTGTTGACAATACAATATTTTAAGGACAAGCCAACATCAAATTTGACCGCAGTCTTTAACTAAACCAGTACCAGTAAAATAAAATGTCCCGCTCATAGGCGAACCCAGGGGGGGCAGGGGGGCTTACCGGTTGACCCAAAGTGTGCCCTTCAACAATCTGCTCCTTCCTGTATCTATTGATGACAGCGTCAAGGCACTCGAAAGTGCGTCCTCCCATCAAATACCGGACGCCCTTCTTCTCGATCCTGAACCTCTGTATCTGATTATTGATGTGGAAGAACAGGGAATAGTCTCCGGGGGAGTTGTCCGAGGGTCTGACGAGGAAACTCCCCGGGCCGGCTTTCACCAACATGTCGACCGCTTCGCTTTTAGTGCAGTTGGGATGGAACCAGGAGAAAACAGTGTTCGGATCTATAGAGGGGTCCAAATCCTCGACTAATTCTTTGAAGATCATTCCTTGCTCGCCAGTCCTGGTGATAGAGATACATGATTGACGTGGTAGCACAGTGTTTTGAGTTATCGCCTCTCATGCAGAGTGGCGAAAGTTCAAGCCTCACTTCGCGTATCTCTGAGTCTGGTGTGTTATGTGCGAAATCCATATCCATACTAATATTATGCGAAAGCAACTCTGTCTGTCTGTCTGTTACCTCTTCACGCGTCAACCGCTGCACCGATTGAGATGAAATTTGGCATGGAGATAGTTGGGGTCCCGGGAAAGGACATAGGCTACTTTTTATCCCGGAAAAGCGCATAATTCCCGCGGGAACGCGATAACCGAACTCCACGCGGGCGAAGTCGCGGGCAGAAGGCACTTTAATTTAATATACATTCACAGACGATTTTTCCGTGCACTTCATTTATTTTAATGTATGTTGAGCTGAGCAGTGTTTCTCATGTAGGTATACCATCTTAAATAACTCAATTATTGCAAAAATATAAAACCCGACTGCAAACAATCTTTTGATTTCACATATATTATAGGTATATATATATATATATTTGTGATCCATTCATTCAACCCTTCATTTTGATACCCCACTCAATAGGCTTTAACAAAAAAATCTTTGGAAATGTTTATAATGCCTCCGAAAGTTAGTCATTTTGTTTTTTGCAATTTTGATATACCCAGTGTGACTCTCACGATTAAGACGAATCTAACGACACCTCGCAAGCTAAAATCCATCCAGCCATTAAGGCTAAACAGCACCCCAAAGAAATATACATACACTCGAAAAACATAACCCTCCTTCTGGCGCAGTCGGGTGGAAAGGAAAACGTTGAATATTGTTATCAATGTTATTACTCATTTAAGTAATGAATTACATGCTAGTTGCACCGATATGAGTAACACCCTAATTAAACATTAATGGTTGTTTATTATCAATGTGTAATTTACTACTTTCGGATGTAGTTAGCGCCTTTTCTTAATAAAAATGAACTGTCTTATCAGCAATCACAGGATGTGATTATATAACTTCATATTGCTGCCAAGGCGAAAAAGAGAAACTTATGTAAACGCACAATAATTAATTATATTTACCTTCATTCATTAAATAAAATTTAAAACTATATCCCTATCGTTTTTTTTTTCATGTAAACTGTGTTCTATCCACAGCGTTTTTTTTTTTGGTTATTCTGTAATGTCATTTCGTATCATTGAAAAATGTGTACTACTACTACAGCCCAGCTATGGGACGCAAATAGGCTGTAGCCTATTTGCGTCCCATTGCTGGGCACAGGCCTTCCCTCATCATGAGAGGGTTTAGGCTATAGTCCCCACGCAGGCTCAGTGCGGATTGGGGACTTCACACACATCTTTGAATTACTTCGCAGATGCGTGTAGGTTTCCTCACGATGTTTTCCTTCACCGAAAAGCTCGTGGTAAATTCAAATTGAATTTCGCACGTAAGTAAACTTAGAGGTGCGAGCCGGAATCGAATCCCCGACCCTCGGCATGAGAGGCGTTAGGTCGAACCACTAGGCCACGACGGCTTTTTTAAAATGTGTAAGTTTAAGAAATTAGGATCGGTAAATACTTAATGCGTGGAGTGCAGCAAAGAAACTCGCTTTGACATTAATGTCTATTCTTTTCACTTAAGTTTATTTTATTTCATTCAACTCTCTAACTTTACCTTCAAAATGTTACGTTTCTTACCTATGCGCAGTGACCCAGAGCCAGCCATCTCCCATATCGTTGTGCACGAAGAAAATATCCCCCTTTTGGAAGGTAAGCTCGTCGGTATCTGGCATTTTCGTGTACGGTAGTATGGCCACCACGCGCTGCGGAAAACGCGACCTTGTTACTGCGATGTAGAGGTGACTAACACGAACCACAACTTACGTCAGCTTGGTAGCAATAAATTGGCTTGTGTTAGTAACCTCGCTGGCGAAATTTTTAAACGTGGAATAATAATTGGACTATATGTATGTGGCGCAAAAAGGTTGCGAAAAATTATGATAAAAATTGCGCTCAGGTTCACTGGACTGCATTCCCATTTCGTCTACATTCTCATCTCGTCCACATTCCCATCTCGTCTTCATTCCCATCTCGTCCACATTTGTAAATTGAAATTTAATGATTTAAATTTGATTAAATGATTTTGATTTAATTATTTTAATTTGTGGACGAGAACGAAATGGGAATGTGGCCGAGATGTATCTCGGCCCGGCCACATTCCCATTTCGAATCCTAAGTAAAAGGTTTTATACTTCAGACAGAACCTCCTGGAATGTTACCTTCTTATCGTTGACGGGTTCTGGCGGTGCCACGGGCTCGACGAGTCGCTCGCGCTTGAGAAGATCCGAGCAGTGGCTGTAGAACCCAACTAGCTCCGTCAGGGAATCGAACTGACGACCCCCGATGTAGTAGTCGCCGCACACCGCAGTAATTCTACAGATAACAATATACTGTACATATATTTATCACTGTTAACCCTTTGAATTTACCACTGAGCTTTTCGGTGAAGGAAAACATCGTGAGGAAACCTGCACACATCTGCGAAGTAATTCAAAAATAGGTGTGAAGTCCCGAATCCGCACTGGGCCCCCGTGGGGACTATAGCTTAAACCCTCTCATGATGAGAGGAGGCCTGTGTCCAGCAGTGGGACGCAAATAGGCTGTAGTAGTAGTAGTTAACCCTATGATCGCAAAAGACACCTAAGTTGGCATGCCCTGCCGTGCCTACCTACTAAGGTGCACTTTGATTATGAATAAAATGTACAATGAATTGTTTTAGTTCTATTTTTGAGGGCCGGATTGGTCCAGTTGGTAGTGACCCTGCCTTCTGTTCCGATGGTCGCGGGTTCGAGTCCCGCTCGGGGCAAACTTTGTGTGATGATCACAAATGTTTGTACTCGAGTCATGGATGTTTAGTATTTATATTTGTATGTATTTCTCTATATAAGTTTTTATATCGTTGTCTAGTTTGGGCCTAGGTCAATATGTGTGAAATGTCCCAATACATTTATTTATTTTTATTTAATCAATTTTTTTGTTATATTCACATGCTTAGCGTTTCCACTCAAATATGAAAGCGTCGAAATTACATTCGTGGTGCTTCTTCTCAGCAACGGGTTTTATTAGACCAAAGCGCTAGTACAGAGACATAGTTAAGCCAAAAAAAAAAGAATAAAGGAGTTTATCATTTACAAATTTAAGCTGGCAGTCTGCAGTCTGCTCAATAGTTACCATACATTCGTTTTTTTTTATTGAATTAAAATTTAACATAGGAGTTTGCACAATCACCATCATCCAAGACTGGACAGTGACCGTTTGTTGTGCCTTTCCATTTTTACTTGCTTTATCTTATCATTTATACTGTACATTTATAGTTTTCACCATACACTGCTCGGCCTGTATGCCACACAAGACATAGACGAAATTGACTTGTAGACAGAAGCCATTATAAAAAAGAAAAGAATATATATACTACATGTGTTAATTACCTGAAATGGTTTATACCAGTACGTCCCAAGTAACTCAGAACATACGATCCAGGTTTCCGGTCACTCTCGCGCACTGAAAATCCATATTAATATTATAAATGCGAAAGTAACTCTGTCTGTCTGTTACCTCTTCACGCTTCAACCGCTGGACCGATTGAGATGAAATTTGGCATGGAGATAGTTGGGGTCCCGAGAAAGGACATAGGCTACTCTTTATCCCGGAAAAACGCATAGTTCCCGCAGGAACGCGATAACCGAATTCCACGCGGGCGAAGTCGCGGGCAGAAGCTAGTAACAACTATAAATATTAGACGGCCATACAGTTTCGAAAAAAACTGAAAAATGGTCTCGAGTGGCGGAATTATCAAATTCGTCTATGGGTGAATTTCTTGACCAGCCCAATACATTACTACATACATTAGCTCTTTACACATATCATTGCATAAACCGCCCCACATTTTCATTGTGCAAACCTTATGGGAAATCTTTTTTCTACCATTGTCTGTTCAGAGAGGGTGGAGTGTGGTTAAGTAGTCTTCATAAGTATGTTCTTTTTTAGGTGTATTATGTCACTAAGCATAGAAACAATGCTATTAACATCACAAATGTGAATGTTTCTGAGGTAACAAGCAATGTATAATTCAAATTGTGACATTTCTGATGTGTAAAATACCATTTTATTAATAAAGATATTGTATTGTATTGTAATCAAAATATAAATCTCTCTGTCATTTCTAATTCCAATAAAATTGATGATTTCATTTAAAATCAATTGTTACTATTGTTAGTAGTTATAGGCTAACCATAAAATCGCCTATACATTATTGTCTGTAATGAGTATGGAACAATGCCTTTTGCGCAACTTGTTAACATATTCATGACTTAGTCAGCTAATCATTATCTTCTTTTCTTGGCTTTCTTCCATGAAATATTGGGTTGCCAACACTTCCTTCTATCATTTCCCTTTGGCATTATCTCAATATTCTAGTATCCATATTAATATTATAAATGCGAAAGCAACTCTGTCTGTCTGTCTGTTAACTCTTCACGCTTCAACCGCTGGACGGATTTTGATGAACTTTGGTATTAGAGAGTCCCAGGGAAGGACATAGGCTACTTTTTATCCCAGAATACGCCTAGTTCCCGCGGGAGCACGATAGCCGAATCCCACGCGGGCGAAGTCGCGGTCAGAAGCTAATTATGTACACTTTCTTTCTTGAATAGCTTACCTAGGTAGCTGCCCTGCTTGCTGGCAGCCCACAGTCTCTCCTCAGAGGTGTACCGGTCCAGGCGTCCGTGGTACCACTCCGTTTCGGGGGGAGCCAACACAGCTTGCCTCTCTCCTATGTAACACAAAAAAGGCATATTTTGATTTTAGCTTTTACAACCAAAGAAGGAAAAAAAAAGGATGTCAATACTAAAAAAAGGGCTGGAGGGGCCCAAGACAGAGAATTGTGGCGGACTCTAGAGGCCTTTACCAATGAGGGTTCTGGTGCGAAGGAGGATTAATTATAAACTTTTATTATAAACCAGAAATTAAAGGCTTTTTTATTTTTATTTTATTTACTAAAAAAAACGATAATTTATTGCTACCTGGGTAGGCAAGGAAATGGACAAGTTCACACCATTTTTTTCCAATTTGTGACAGATTTTAGTATAAAATATAGCTTTTAAGTGCAATTCAAAGAATGATGCTGATATGTTACAAAGACCAATAAGAATTGTTTATGTCATTAAAATATTGGTTCAAAGGGACATACAAGCAAACAGTGAAGTTATTTCAGAATAATGTGGTGTTTATAGAGTTTGTATGTTCACCCAGTAGTTAATTGTACATTAGTCAACAATTCACAATGGCATAATTTCACTGTGTTTTGTTCACCAACAAGTTGTTTGTGAGCAAAACACAGTGAAATTATTTGTAAGGTAAAATAGAAATATAACTATTATACATAGTGGAATATTGAAATGCGAATAATCCTTATGATTTCATTTTGGTGAAAAAAAAAAACTCATTTCACATCATGTTTCACCTAAGACTTGGAATTATCTGTTATAGCGTTCCAGCGAGAATTGAGCATTACACTATAACAAATTATATACTAAAACCTTCCTCTTGAATCACTATCTATTAAAAAAATAATTTTGAATTTTTGAATATACTAAGTAGTTATGGGCTTGCGTTTGACCCTGATCACAACTGATGGACAGTGATGATAGGGTCTAAGATGGAACACACCCAGAAAACGCCTATTCACTCTAGACTTGAATGCACCAAGATTATAGGAACATAATCCGTGCTATCATACTTCATTTCATTGGCATAAATCAAAGTTAACAAACCATTCGTGCTAGGCCCGTCTGCCTCATCCAGCTCCATATCCGCAGCTAGCTCAGCCAGATCGCCGCCGCCGTCCTCAGACTCTGTCGACGGCGATCCCAGCTTATCCTTAACAGGGGGTCCCATGGGCGCCCCCAACCCACGAATTAAATCAGTCATTGTCACACCCCACTATGTACAAGCTACTAGCTAAACCATTACTTCGTTATGTTTAGAGCAAAATATTGTTTACAGTGGACTAAATCTTTATGCACCAGTGACTAGAGCGGACGAAATAAATAGTCGATGTTTAGAGTTAACAAGAAACCTTTGAAGGGGAAAAACACTCGCTTAGTATATTGTGAACGAGACGAAGATTCACGTTAAAATTTATGCATTTAACACGATTTTTTATATTGATACGCCCCCCGTTTCCGTTCAGACAAATCTCGGTCGGATATCTAGTAGTTTGTGGCTCGGATCTACCTAAAAATCCATCCACTCGTCTCATTGCACTTTTGTTTGACATGACGTTTGTTTTTTTTTTTAATATTCCAGACATTGAACCATTCATGAGCAAACTGAATTCTGAAAGCAAAGTAGGTACAAATCTTTTCTTTTCCTCCATACCCGTTCAATAAGATCCTCTTATCTTGCCTCATTCATTTGAAATCTTACTTTTTTTGATATAGTTTTTTTTTTTTTAGTTGCCCAACATTTCAATACGGGCCCGTTCACACAGGGGGGATACGTCGTTGACGATTCGTTAGAATCATCATCATCATCATCATTTCAGCCGAAAGACGTCCACTGCTGGACATAGGCCTCCCCCAAGGCTCGCCACTCAGACCGGTCCTGTGCTACTTGCTTCCACCGGTTTCCCGCAACCTTCACGAGGTCGTCGCTCCATCTTGTTGGAGGCCTACCGACAGCTCGTCTCCCGGTTCGCGGGCGCCACTCGAGAACTTTCCGGCCCCATCGGCCATCAGTCCTGCGAGCAATGTGCCCCGCCCACTGCCACTTAAGGCTCGCAATTCTTCGGGCTATGTCGGTGACCCTAGTTCTACTGCGGATATCCTCATTTCTGATTCTATCACGCAGAGAAACCCCGAGCATAGCCCTCTCCATTGCCCTCTGAGTGACTTTGAGCCTTCTTATGAGGCCCATCGTAAGCGCCCACGTCTCGGAACCATAAGTCATCACTGGCAACACACACTGGTCGAAGACTTTCGACTTGAGACACTGCGGTATTCGTTAGAATGTTGTATGGGATTTCCGCGATTCGTTAAAATACGAATCCCGTTTAGTGTGCGAAAAGTTTGTTATTCCCGAACGAGCGCTTTTTGTTTTTTGACACATACAGTGAGAGTGCGTTAAGTTTTTACAGTTGCTCAAAAAGTAAACAGCTCGACTCGATACCTGTTTAGAGTGCGAAGAGTTTGTCATTTTCGGACGAGCCCTTTTTATTTTTTGACAATTAGTGAGCTTGTGGAGAGAGGAGTGGAAGAGAGGAGGGGAGGCCTTTGCCCAGCAGTGGGATCTAACAGGCTAGATAAGATAATATAAGTGAGCTTGCGTAAAGTTGTTTTTTACGCACTAGCGCGTAAAGTTTTTTGAACTTCATCCTGTTCGTTCATTTCTTTCCCCAGGCTGGGCGCATACGTTAGGCTTCCGAATGCGGTTTTCTGATTCGCTCGCGCCAACATAACTAAGGACTCTTGATAAAATGACTAACTTTTCACACTTGCATTAAAATGTACTATTTTTTATATTCTAGTAAGTTGAGGCTTGTAATAATCATAACGAGAGATAAAGACAAAAAAAGTCTAGGATTGGATGACGTTTTGGGCACGTTTTTGAATTAAAATAGACGAAAACCACTTTCGTGATCTCATTTCTCAAAATTTGAGACTACAATTGATTGATTTACAAAATATTTATATTGACTCTAATGATTTATCTTGAAGATTTAAGTAAAATTTTATATCCCAGACAAATAAGTTGTAGGTTTGGTTTCATAGTGAATGGGAAACTCCACTTCGTTGGCCCTGTGTCTATTCTTCCACCTCGACCATAGAGTAAACGGTATATAAGGAACGAAAATTTTATTTTTCTTTATTCGATTCGCAAGAGAACGCGTCTGAAGTGGTGTTATTGTCAGTTGTGTTTTGTTTTATTAGGATATATTTGTTAAATTTAGTCTCAGTTTTAATATTAAGATCATTTAATTGGTGAGTAACCTTATTTGGCATAAAGATAAAAAAAAAACATTTATTCAAGTAGGATTTTACAATCACTTTTGCATCGTCATTATGTATAATTTGATGTAGTTATCATTAAAAACATACCGTTATCCGCTGCATAGAATTCGTTGTTAATGTTTTATGTTAATTTATTTTCAACTTCTGTCCTGCATCGATTTTCTGAAACTCGCCGTGTCATGTCATCACTACACGACACGCACGACGCCATTTTGTGTTCATGAAAGTTCTTTGTTCTCTCACCTAAATCCATTGTTAGTGTTGTTTACGGATCCATCCAAATTCAAAGTAGCTGTATTCTATAAACTACGTTTGTGCTTGTTTCAGACGTCAAAATGCAGATCTTTGTGAAGACTCTTACGGGTAAGACGATTACCTTGGAGGTTGAGCCTTCAGACACTATCGAAAATGTAAAGGCTAAAATCCAAGACAAAGAGGGCATCCCCCCGGACCAGCAGCGACTGATTTTCGCTGGTAAGCAACTTGAAGACGGCCGTACTCTTTCTGATTACAATATTCAGAAAGAATCTACTCTCCATCTTGTATTGCGTCTCCGTGGTGGCATGCAGATCTTCGTGAAAACACTTACCGGGAAAACCATCACCTTGGAGGTTGAACCGTCTGATAGCATTGAGAATGTGAAGGCTAAAATTCAAGACAAAGAAGGCATCCCTCCGGACCAGCAGAGGCTGATCTTTGCCGGTAAGCAGCTTGAGGATGGCCGTACACTCTCTGATTACAATATCCAGAAAGAATCTACTCTCCATTTGGTATTAAGACTCCGTGGAGGAATGCAAATTTTTGTTAAAACATTGACTGGTAAGACAATCACCTTGGAAGTAGAAGCATCTGACACAATTGAAAATGTAAAAGCTAAAATTCAGGACAAGGAAGGTATACCCCCAGATCAGCAGCGTCTTATCTTTGCTGGTAAACAGCTAGAAGATGGCCGCACCTTGTCTGACTATAATATTCAAAAAGAGTCTACACTTCATTTGGTCCTGCGTCTCCGTGGTGGCATGCAGATCTTCGTAAAAACTTTGACTGGAAAGACTATCACTTTGGAAGTGGAAGCTTCTGATACTATTGAGAATGTAAAAGCTAAAATCCAAGACAAAGAAGGCATCCCTCCGGACCAGCAGAGGCTGATCTTTGCCGGTAAGCAACTTGAGGATGGGCGCACCCTGTCTGACTACAATATCCAAAAAGAATCTACTCTCCATCTTGTATTGCGTCTTCGAGGAGGAATGCAAATTTTTGTTAAAACATTGACTGGGAAGACGATCACTTTGGAGGTAGAAGCTTCTGACACCATTGAAAATGTGAAGGCAAAGATCCAAGACAAGGAGGGCATTCCTCCAGACCAGCAGCGTCTTATCTTTGCTGGCAAACAACTTGAAGATGGCCGCACCTTGTCGGACTATAATATTCAAAAAGAGTCTACGCTTCATTTGGTCCTGCGTCTCCGTGGTGGCATGCAAATCTTCGTAAAAACTTTGACTGGAAAGACTATCACTTTGGAAGTGGAAGCTTCTGATACTATTGAAAATGTGAAAGCTAAAATCCAAGACAAAGAAGGCATCCCTCCGGACCAGCAGAGGCTGATCTTTGCCGGTAAGCAACTTGAGGATGGGCGCACCCTGTCTGACTACAATATCCAAAAGGAATCTACTCTCCATCTTGTATTGCGTCTTCGAGGAGGAATGCAAATTTTTGTTAAAACATTGACGGGGAAGACAATCACTCTGGAAGTAGAAGCTTCTGACACCATTGAAAATGTGAAGGCAAAGATCCAAGACAAGGAGGGCATCCCTCCAGACCAGCAGCGTCTTATCTTTGCTGGCAAACAACTTGAAGATGGCCGTACTCTTTCCGATTATAACATTCAAAAAGAGTCTACGCTTCATTTGGTCCTGCGTCTCCGTGGTGGCATGCAAATCTTCGTAAAAACTTTGACTGGAAAGACTATCACTTTGGAAGTGGAAGCTTCTGATACTATTGAAAATGTGAAAGCTAAAATCCAAGACAAGGAAGGCATTCCTCCAGACCAGCAGAGGCTGATCTTTGCCGGGAAGCAACTTGAGGATGGGCGCACCCTGTCTGACTACAATATTCAGAAGGAATCTACTTTGCATTTGGTACTTCGTCTTCGTGGTGGCTAATAATTAGATTTAGTGTGAGGATTATTAGTAACCCACATATTCAGATGTAACCCACATATTCATTCTTCTGGAAATATAATAGTATCTGTTACCATTCCTATAACAGTATTTAATTAAAACATTGTAGCTTGAAATGTCTGTTTTTTGTTCCTGTAGTATAATTCATCATCATCCATCATCATCACCATCATCATCATAATCATCATCATCATCATCATCATCATCGTCATCATCATCATCATGTCAGCCATAATAGAGCATTGCACTGCTGGACATAGGCCTCCCCGGGTCGCCACTCAGACCGGTCTTGTGCTTTAACGAGGTCGTCAATTCAATCGACGAGTTATTCAGCAAATTGGCCCCATAGGGGCAACTATAACGGCAGAAATTAATTTAATTATTATTATTTCTAAACGATCTTTTATCCGAGAGGTGTTTGCGGCACGGGCTGAAGGGCTTCCAGTGAATAGCTCACCCTTACTAACTAGCCCACCTTTACTTTACCCTTAAATGTAACAATGTGTGGGCTGTTGGTGGGTCAAAATTAAATTATAAATAAATAAATAGCTCTCGAAAGTAAAGTGACGGCACTTTGTTTTTTGAGAGAAAAAAATATTGAAACCAATATGGCGGACTTCTAGAAGTTTTTAGGGTTCCGAAGTACTAGGAACCCTTATAGTTTCGCCATGTCCGTCCGTCCGTCTGTCCGCACTATTGCTCGTAGATGCTTAGTTCTAGAAAGCTGTAATCTGGCATGAATATACATATTAGTTACGCTGACAAAGTGGTACAATAAAATTTTGAAATATATTTTTTTATAGGGTACCTCCCCTACTCGTAAAGTGGGGATGTAATTTTTTTTTCTTGCGTATCCCATGGTGCGGCATATCGTTGAATAGGTCTTAAAAAAATATTGTGGGTTTGTTAAAACCATTTTTTGATTAAGTGATGCGTTTGTGAAATATTAAGCTTTAAAGTGCTATTTTTTGTTAGAGTCACGTATGTCCCCCCCCCCCCTGCCAGCTAAATGGTGGTATTTGGCTGAAAAAAATCACGGTTATGGCATATATAACGTAGTTGAAAGGAAAACTATCACAGCTAAGTAGGCTGTACAAACTTACGAGTCATAGTCGACCAACTTATGAAATGATTAAAAAGCCAATGATTTTTCTCGAGCGGCAGGGGCGTCGGGCGGGCACGTCATACTACAGGCTAGCTAGATGCTAGTAAGTCTTAGAAAGGTACTGTGGGCATCGTCAACTTCGGAACCCTATAATTTGCGCGTGGCCCGACACGCACTTGGCCGGTTTAGGTAATTTATGCTTACCTACGATATGGGTATCAAATGAAAGGACTTGCTGTGAGAATACGAGTGAGATTTTCCCGTTTTGGTGTACTGGGGTTTTTAGTCTTAAGGAAATTAATTACCGGCAAACGGATGAACAGGGGCTGTATTCGAAGTCTTAAAATAGGGATCTCCCTGTTCCCTATGGTATCTCTCACGCGTCGCATCAACTTTAAGCAGCTAGATTTAAAGTTCAACTTTACACGTGAGCGATCCTATAGGGAACGGGGAGATCCCTATTTAAGACTTCGAATATAGCCCCTGACTGCGAAATCTGCCCAGACGCGGCACCCCGAGCAAAGCTCGGTCGCCCAGGAACTATTTTTATGGGATAGAATTTTCTGCCTATTCAGTGATAGGTATACCATGTCTTTAAATTAGTGAGATGGTGTATCACCTTAGGATATTATAACACGCTAAATAGGTAGAACATTTATTCAAGGATAAGGACGCTCCATATCCCGTTGAACCGGTTCGAATAGAGCCCAAGTAGAGGGTAGTAGGTATAAATAAATACAACAATATAATTGATAACATTTTTATTAGGAGGCGAAAACGAGCAATAAGTTTTTGGATAATTTCAATACAAATCAATGGTAAATTTGTATTACATGCCGTAAATCGTCAAGTTTTATACTAACAAATTACAGTACATATTTAAGATTACAGTAACATGAACAAGAATAATATGTAATATATGTAATTATGTAGGTGGTAGGTACCATTGGGACAGGCGTGTTCTTCAACAACCACGTTTTGGAAACGGTGGTTTCATCAGTTTTCGCTGCCTCGTCCGCCCTCGCTAAACTCGAGCGCAGTGCCGTCGAGACCAAGCACCATAACTAACAATACATGGTACCGTGTAGGACACTAACTAGGGAAGGATGCAAAAGCAACACCGTAACATATTCATGATATCTAGTTAACGATAAAGATAGTGAACGACAGCTAGGTTTCTTGTTGATACTAAAGTACCTAGTTTGTTTAACATTCATTCAGGAGAGTCTCAAAGATAGGTATAGGTAATTAATGACTATCTATAAAAATTTCAGCGGCAAGGGCGGATCCAGCTTTTGACTCAGGGGGGGGGGGGGGTCCACGTCATACACCCCCCCCCCCCCCTTTTCACGTCAGGGGTTAAAAATACATAATAGCAGTAGACCCAGTCCTGCCGAGGGGGGTCATGACCCCCATGACCCCCCCTGGATCCGCCCTTGTTCAGCGGAGCGTGAGGTAGTACGCTGTCCTCAGCATCACATCAAACATTGAATCCACGTATATTTTAAATGAATGTATTATTCTTTTAAAATACTTATATTTAGGAGACTTGAAGATAGAACAATTATTAATGAACTTACGTGTAACTAACATTATTAGATCTAGGTATTGTCTTTTGTATGCCAGAAATATGATTCAATGGGGTCCATTACGATTTTGATGGCGTCAACTACAAAATGAATCGATGAGTAAAACATGTTCAATATTACTGCAACATCAATATTTGGACAAAGTGAAATATGGATCGTCAGATCCAAGATCTTAGTCAATAAGTGCTATTATGTATTACAAGTACATTTAACAATCCTAGTTAATAGAGGCCATGACGTAAATTAGGTACTAATGTAATATTTTTGGTATAAACGATGCAATGTACTTTATGTACTGTTTCTTTAAAGAAAAATTTATGATCATGAGGAACAATATAAATATTATGACTCAGGTTAGTATGTACCTACGTAAAATTCTAGTAAATACACGGCTTAGGTCACGGCACCAACAGCACGATATCTAACGTTATCACAATGACATTATAATATGTTTAAATATTATACTTCGCCAATAAAACATCAAACATCGAAACGCCATCAACACCTGGCAAGATAGCAACAACGTCTCCATTTCTCATAATTAAGTTAAGGTATTACATACATTGTATACATTCTCCATTTAGATAAATAATTACCCGCAAAGATATTTTTATTATTACTATAAAATCTAATCTCATAATGTTAACTAGTATTACGCAATACTTCTAATAAACATGTCCTGTGCTTTCATTGCGGGTTCAAAATTTCAAAGAGGTGACAACGCATACAACTGAACATACTTCAGCGGGAATACTATACAGAGGTGGTGAGAACGCATCTACAAAAATAGATTCACGATCAGTTAACTAATTTACAGATATTACTTCAAAATATCACTTCTTTAAATTGTTGCTGCCTGAAGGCAACGAGCCGGGCTGCTTGCCTTGCTCTACGCCATCATACGCCTTCAAATGAATGACGTACCTCCCAACACTTCTTACTTAGAATTGATTATACATATCCCGCCATATTGTATAGATAGCTGACGGGTCGGCCACCATTTACAACCAAGGGCCATTAAAATGCCAACATTTTTCAAGAAGATCCTTAATTTCATAAAGGAGTGTTTGATCATTTGAAGGTGTACATTGGACCTTACACACTGCTCTGCCATTGCTTATCCTTGCTTCACCATTATTCGCTACTCAATTACCGTAAACCTAGGACCCGAAATCCAACTTCATTGATCGGTGTCTAACCAAGCTACGTGCGAAATTGATTCCAACCAGCAGCCATCCTAGGCTTGCTTCTAATTATTGTAACACACCTTCTTAGCTATAACTGTGAAGTAGGTAATATGTACTCTATCTCTGCTAAGGTTGGTAGCTTGCCAATCTTGGTCGTGGTCTTGGATAACTAATTCCAACGTAATACAACTTAAACCATTATAAGTAAATTAACTAACACATTCAAGTCAAAATGGTAAAAAATATATATATTTAATGGCAATTACAAGCTGCACCTTGCGCTCCACTCCAGTGTCCGTAATTTTACGGCGATATGGAGCATGTTGGGCACCTATCATAGACGTAAATAATATAGACCCGGTCTAACGTACACGTAATATGTCCCCACTTCCACGGTGTCCAATCCAAAGTTCTGTCACCGAGCGTGCGTGACAATAAGCGTTTTAAAAAAAACTTTTTTCGAAACTGTTTCTCAGTATCTAAAAACTCGTCTCGTTGTTGAAAAAATGTGACCCAGCTTTAGTGTCACGATATAAGTTTAACTTTGGATTGGACACCAATGAAGTGGGGAAACATGACATGTATCTACGTTAGGCCGGGTCCATACGAAGTATTATTTATGTCTATGGCACCTATACTTAAATTGCTATGGGATACGCAATTTTGCTCCAAGTACTTAGTAAAAGAGCAAAAAAGCTAATATTGGTTTGAAAAATCATGAAATTTGACACATGATACATATTTTGGAATGATTTATTATTAGCGGCATGCTAAAACAGAATGTTGGAAAAAAATGGAAGACAAAATTATAAAAATCCATTTAAAAAAATCAAGGCATTCATAATTCAAAATTATTACAAATTATTTGGAGGGTAAATTGCTTTCATTATTATAACATTGAGCTTTTGACACAGTAACAGACGAAATGAAGAAGTCATCTACATAAATAATACTGCGTGACGAATAATAACAATTTGTTATCGAATTTTAAAACGCAACACGCGTTCGCACCGTAGTCGGGGACATTTTGCTTTGGAGATTTATTAATAATCGAAAACGATTTTTAAAATAATCTCATTGGTATATGAAGCTCACAAAGTAGGTACGTACCGCTTTGTAATGAGCGTGACCGGGAGTGAATTCGCCGCTAAAGGCGCTTGAAGTCCTACGAGGTGCAATGTTGCCAATTTAGAACATTGTGTGCCATATTACACGCTAAATTGTCAACACCGAGGTTTCCGAAACGTCAAATGTCACGGTGACATTGACACTATTGTGTGAAATGACGCTTTGACATTGACAGCCTTATAGATAGTGGCGCCAGCTAGTGAGCAGGAATATGGTGGCACTCGTTAAGTTAATGATACAATAATATACTTCGCTAGGTATGCTACTCCGTAATTGTGTAGTAGTTGTGGGTGACACCGAAACGTCATTCACTGCAGAGTATTGCAAGTGGTGTATTAAAATAATCCCCTACGACTCCCATGTATCCTGTGTGTTTCGTTAAATTATTACGTTCATTCGTTTTTGACTTGGCCCATTTGTAATTGTAAATAATTTCACGTAAAATGGGATTTTCTGCCCGCTACGCAGAGAGAAAATCTCACTTCTTGGCCAAGGCAAGATGTAAAACTTTTGACAAACCACGGGCGGTAATTCGTAAAGCCCCAGATCGCATATTTATGGCCCTCACTTTCGGTTCGGGCCACAGAAACCTGCGATCTGGGACATTTACGAATTCACCACCCTAGGTCTGTAATGTACTATTACGTCACACCAGGTTGAAAAGCGGGATTTACCACCCTTGGGCGCTACGAAAAATCCCTCTTCACGGCCAGGTGGTGACGTAAAATCGTATACTAACCACGGGCGGTCGTAAAGAAATCCTCAGACCGCTAGATTATAACCCTCGCCTCCGGCTCGGGCCTCAATTACCCGCGATCTGAGACTTTCTTTACTTGACCGCCCTAGGTGTGTAATGTACTATATTGTGCATTAGGTATAACGGCAGAAAATATTTCCTTCATTTTCGTTTCATCATTGCAATAAAGTGGCAACTCGACTTTGACATGCCGGTGTCACAACCCGGAGTAGCAGACCTTGTTTTCTTAGGCTGGGCGCAAACGTTAGGTTTCCGAATGCGGTTTTCAGATTAGGAATTCAGATTCGGAAACCGAACGGAACTCCCTTCATACAAATTGTTCAACATGGCGCACACGATCAGACTTTTTCCGCACCAAAAAAAACCTAATGACGTCACCCATTCGGTTCGAAAAGTCTGCCGCGCGTTCGGTTCGGAGGGACGGAAAAACCTAATGACGTCACCCCGAAGGCCCGTTCCCATACATTTTGTTTGAACCACCGCACACGTTCGGAAATTTTCAGATCAGGACAGTCCGAATCGCGCAAACGATGTTCAGTGTAGACGTGTATATTTTTGTTAACAGTCTGTTCATCACTTTTGCAAAATGTGTGAGTCCAAAATTTTAATAATGTGTGTCGAGAAACGGCCATATTATACTATATTATTTATTCTTATTTAGAGCCATTAAAAGAGCAGGAGCCATGAATTCGTCGTCGTCCTCCAAAACGTGTTTTCACGAAAGCGGACCTCTACGTACTGGCAGAAAAAACCTAATGCAAAAAAACAGAACGTTAATTGCGCTAGGCGTTCGTAATTCAGAATCGGAATTGCTAATCTGAAAACCGCATTCGGAAACCTAAAATTTGCGCCCAGCCTTAGGCCCTTTTCACATGCACACGGTCACGGCACGGTCTGCTGCTGTCTATGTAGCTTATACATTACTGCACTACACGGGCACGGCGACCGTGAAGTGATCGTGTGCATGTGAAAAGGGCCTTAGACCATGATTAAGTTGTAGAATGACAGTAAATGTGAAAATGTCTCCGCTCGGTGGAGCGAGCGCCGCAGAACTGGGTACGTTTACATGTTGGGCAGCGGCACGGTGACTTGCACGTAGCTGATGGGGAAGAAGCCGGTCTTGCCGTTCACGGAGCCCTCGAACCAGTTGTCGTCCACCTTGTTGATTAGGGTGATCACGTCGTTTTCCTGAGAAACAATTGTATATTTTATCTACACTCATATAATGAACCCTGTATGTTCAAAAATCGGTGGTAAATGGTAATGACATCCGTTATGACAGCGAGTTCTGTCAAAGCCAATTTCCTATTTGTGGTCATACAGTAACATTCATTTTACTAAATCGAAATCGATACTGTAATGACGTTCAAATTTCGAACATCTGCCAATGCCCGCCTATCTTCTTCAGTCAGACAGAACGAAATTCAAATGTCGGCTCTATTTCGTCTATGCTTTTTGAAAATCGAATGTGAGACTGACGTATTTGAGTTGCCGCCATTGTGGACAGATTTTGAAGCATCTTAGAGGATTTATAAAATGAGTGTAGATAAAGTTGTGTGTGCTGTACTGTACTGTACTTGTACTAATTAGGTGTATAACTGTACATAATTAGGCCATAGAACACTCGTACGCTTGCCATGGCCAACGAGGAAGAAAAAATGAATGTTCTCCAATTGGCAGTTACTTTACATTCCCACTAGGCATTAATGTAACAAAATGGTAATACGGTATAGAAATGACACGTAAAAGCAGCTGACCTTGAATCCGAGCTCGCCCTGGTTCTCGGGCTCGAAGTCGTAGAGAGCGGTGCAGCAGGGTCCCTTGGGCGGCGCGAGCGGCGTCCGCGCAGGCGACTTCACCGGAGACGGCAGCGGCGACGCTGCGTGAAAACAGCTCAGTACGGTGCGTTCACGCTTGGCGAGCATACAGGACGCAGCTATATCTACGTTACCGCACGGCCAAGACTTCGCGCGACGGCGACAGCGGCGAGCGTTTTACGGACACATTGCGCGATCGTGCCGCCCGCCGCGCTTCGGTGAGCAACCGTCGCGCGCAATAGGTATGTCACTAAGGCCCGGTTCCTATATCCACGAAACGCCTCGTTTTGCCTACGGACGGTTGATTTTTGACATTTGTTCCATAGAGAATCTGTCAAATTTTAACCGTCCGTAGGCAAAACGAGGCGTTACGTGGATATAGGAACCGGCCCTAAAACGCCCGCCGCTACCGCTGTCGCATGAAGGCTGTTTTCACATCTCCGCCGCGGATTTGAAACAGCGGTACCGCTGAACATTTGCCATCGTTTGTCCATTATACACATCTGTGATGCCGTTCACATCTCCGCCGCGGAACTGAATTAGAGCGGTTTGAACGCGGAGATGTGAACGGTGTCAAGGATGTGTACAACAGACAAACCATCGCAAATGTTCAGCGGTACCCATTGATCTATTATAAGTAAGGATTCACAATCAGCCGGAGAAAAATGGCCCGTTTGGCCCTCAGTAAATTTGACACTTAAGTCTTATAGTGTTAGGTTTACTTTTGTATAAAATATTTATCTTGACACATATTATAAAGAGGCGTTATTCGCATATTGGAACGTATTTTCTAATGTCAGTTTGCTCCATATATTTTGACATATCCTGTTAGGCACTGTTCGTCCATATGTTATTATAGGTCAATGGCGGTAGGTACCGCTATTTCCAATCCGCGGTGGAGGTGTGAAAACAGTTGAAGTCGTGGCCGAGCCGTTAGGCCGGCCGCGTACAGGCGGAATTCTAATTCGAAAATTGGATTCGAACGTTATATTCATAGAAAAAATATGGGCCTACCACATACATGCGGTAGTTTTCCGTTAGAAATTACCAACTGTATAAGAGTCTACATTTTGTATGTTGCCTTAGAGTGAGCTCCACGTATTGCCGTCCCACTCTAACTAACGTATAGCTGCGTATCCTGTATCCTTGCCGAAGCTTACCGAGCCTGTGAACGCACCAGTACGCGCCAAACGGCGTGCCGATACAAACTAGAGGGGACCTTGTGGATTGATGAAAGATAATAATAACTGCAGTAATTTTACAGCAGCGATTAAGTCGTTGCGATTTCATCAATAAACAACTCAAATGTGTCCAGTTTGACTCTTGGTGACAATGAGAAAAAAATCAAAATTGACAATCAGTTGACGCGGACATTATCTGCTTGTTTTTGCAAAGTAGTCACAGAATTGAGCAACTTAACTTAGGTTTCTAAACTTCATAAACATCGCCATAAGGTCCCGCTTAATTTGAATCGGTATTCCTCAACTAACAAAAATGTTAAAAATCTACAAATTAAACAAAAATGGAACTAGACAGTCTAAAAATCCAGCGAAGCAGTAAAGTAGGTATATTTTTATAACATTTTTGTTATGAAGCCTTTCATATACGAAGCGTAAAGCATGATGTTTTATGTAGGTACTACTGTTAAAACATAATCGTCTATAATCATAATTGCTAATTCGAAAACATAGCCCGATTCGCTCAAAGTTTACCTAATCCTGAATGAATCGAGATATGCATTACAAAAAATTTAGAAATCAAAATTAGAGTATTAGAGTACCTAAGTATGAATGATTATGGACCAAATAGTACTAATAGTAGTACACCTAATGTAAACATTGCATGATATTGAAACATTCAATTCAATGTAACGAACGAAACAAGCAATATGATAGCTTCATGCCACGTAGCTTGTATGACGGTTACAACGAAGGTGTTGCCAGAATATGAGGAAAGATGGCGACATGCACGATGAAACAGATGACAGACGTGAGACGACACTAAAACCGAACGCACTATAAAAAACCAAAGCGAAAAAAAAAACACTATCGAAACGAAAACCCAAAGGAGAAAAGAGAAACCCTATTTTGAATAACTACGCTACGCTACGTGTAATGCACGCCATCGTGTGTGTTTTGTTTGTATGGGAGTGCCTAAATGTGTGCGAGTCGATGAACGTATGTGTTTGATAAAAAAACATGTCATTAGTCATTGATCTATTATAAGTAAGGATTCACAATCAACCGGAGAAAAATGGCCCCGTCAAAACGGGTGCCGGAACAGCTCGGGCACCCGTTTGGCCTTCGTTATGAAGAGGCGTTATTAGCATAATGGAACGTATTTTCTAATGTCAGTTTGCTCCATATATTTTGACATATTCTGTTAGGTCAATGTCATTAGTAGGTAAACGAGCACACAGGCCTCCTGATGGTTAGCAGTCACTGCGGCTCATGGACACCAAAATCTTATGATATTTTATTAGGAAATCATAAGATGTCGAATGCGTTACCCACCCTTAGGCCTAAGATGGAATGCCTCTGTGCCAGAAATTTCACCGGCTGCCTTAACCCCCTACCGGAACACAACAGTGCGAGCACTAAGCTGCTATTTGGCGGCAGGTTAGCGGGGAAAGACGGTGGTACTACGCCGGGCGGACCTAGCCCCAGGCTCCATTTAAGGTTGACATTACGAGTAAAATGCGCTGCACCTGAGCTTTTGTGTTCGAGATTGTGTGTTTGTGTTTGAGTGTGTGTGTGTGTTTACCGTTGTTGGAGCGCGAGTTCCCGCCGCCGGGGAAAAGCTCCAGGTTGGACGGCGGCTTGTGGTCCGGCGTGCTTGCGTGCGACCCGTCTTCTTGACGACACGAGAAATGGAACTCAGTGTATCAACGTGACACGGCACAGCGGAGCGAATGAATAGACAACGCTGCGTTGATATTTTTTTTGTTTCAATTGAAAAGTTCTGCCACTTTTTTTGCTTTCATGTTAGTGGCATAAAGGTAATATCGGTGTACTTTTATAGACATAAGCTCCTTTAGTTGATGTAGGGTAAGTAGATAAATACTAGATAGAAATCATCGGTTAAAGAGACAATAGGTGCTGAGCATACGAGTATTTACTACTTAAACTTGTATCTCAGATAGTGACTATCCTGAATCGAATCAATATGGTCGACTAAATATAAAATATCGCAAAACTTCAGTGATCTCGCTATAACAATTGTCCAACGCCGGGATCCTATGTCCAAACAACGCCTCGTTTTGCCTACGGACGGTTAAAATTTGACAGATTCTCTATAGAACAAATGTCAAAAATCAACGAGGCTTTTTATGGATATAGGAACCGGGCCCTAAGTAAAGTTCTGAATGTTGATTGGGACTGGGGGATAATTTTGTGTAGACATTCTCATCTGATTTTCCATTGCGCAAGTCAATTCGTTTGTCTATTTAGAAGAACACCGACCATACATAGAAGGAGACAAGACATATTAAATATTCTCTACACGTAAAATACATTTTGTTGTATAAAAATATCGTCAATATGAAGAGGATAGTCACAAAATACCAAGGGACATAAAACATTCCATTATTCGAATATGGCAATATGCAATAATATACGATGGTTTCAAAACGAGACGCATAATTTTTTATATTTTCAAACTGTACCGATATTTCTTTCATAAAGCTTTTTATACTATACTTAAATAATATAATTATAAACATAGGGGATCGGCATGGATAGGAATGGGAAAGGACTTTCGGCAACCTGCGAAAAAATCTAATCACTGTACCAGTTTTGCACCGCGAACCGTTAAGTAATTTTGCGAAATTACGGTTAGGGAAAAAAAACACGGAAATATTTACAAAATATGTGCCAAGTTTCATTCAACATTAATTGCGGAAGAGTATTAGTTACGAGTATGTCTGTGCAGTATTAGTTACGATTATGTCTGTGCAGTGTTAACACACATAAGGCCCGATATCGTGTGCAGGAGAAACCGCGATGCGTGCGAGTGGTGTCCGCTTCCAGAGTTTACACACGTGACAATAACAACAGCGTTTGACCGTGGATAGCGTCATATCAAGAAAATCTCGTGAATACGGTAAAAAAAAAGCTTCAATTTCCTCTATGAACTAAAATAGAGAAAACAACTTTACACAATAATATAAAGAAATTAATAAGAAATCATTTAAAGGTGGATATTCACATCAATTCAATTCGCTTTGAAAAATTCTGCTGATAGTGCAAAAAGGAAACCATTGATTTTTTTTACATTCAGCATACAGTATACCTTGTCTTACGTAAGTAAGTATAAATTTAACCCAAACCCATAGCCCAATATGAGATCCCGTAAACATTGAAGACACATATCCAATCCACCAAATACCCCGAAGCGATCCACAACCAAAACACAAAACAAAATATAAACCAAAATCACCTGTCCAGGGGTCGAATCCGTTAAACTGATTCCGCGGCGCCGGATGGGGTTTGAACTGATACTGGTGCTTGGTTTTCTGCGGCGTGGGGTTTTCCCAGGCCCGGAGGGGGTCGGAGCTGAGGTCGCCAACGGAGGAGGAGGGGGGGAGGTGCCGGTGGGGTCGGGACAGGCTCTGGGTGGAACCGTACCGCCTACCATTGATCAGGTCGTTGATGCCCTCGATGTGGAGGTCGGCCAGCGTCTTCGGGACAAACTCCAGCTTGGGACGGTTCACGGCTTCCTCTTTTCTGTAATCACAAGTTCGGTATGAGTTTATTTATTGGAAGAGGTACACCAACAACAAGTATATTGACAGGGAAGGGAGACTGATGCGCTGTCGCGCGTGGTCTTTGAAGTTCAATCATTACTTTTACTAACATTTTGTTAAAGTAATGAAAGTATCGTTGAAATACAAACTTCAGACTCAGAGATATTAAAGTCGTGAACAGACAAACATGACTTATTAAGCTGGAACCCCACTACGGCGCATGCTACGCACTGTTATATCCAACTCCTATACTAGATCCTGCTGATGCTCTCCCTCGTCAGCCATAATCCCTTCCATCCATACCTAACCTCCTACCACGGGCCAGTTCCCAGTTCAGTTGAGTCCGATCCTCCGACCGCGTTGCACTTATATTGTGAATTCCAATTACCAAGTATTTCTAAGTGTTCTATTCTAGTTTTAAGCTTTTTTTTTAAAGTCTTCCGGAGTTTCCGTTATTACAGCACGCACATGATAAACGCGGCGTTCTTAAATGATCCGTTCGTAGCGTAGCCCTGTTCGTAGTTGCACTGCTGTGGAAGTATCCACTAACATTTAATAAACATGTCGATCGATGTCTAGCAACAATATAATATGAAGTAGTAAAATTCGTTAGATGTTCAGCAGTGGACGCTGACATGCTGACATGATGATGATGATTGTAAGGACACATTGCGGCGACGATATACTTATGTACTTACTTAGTATAGATATTATATATATAGGCACCTAGAGGCGGTTGCACCCGCCGCATAAGATTAAGTTTACAAAAAACCTCGCTAGTATTCAGACGCAAGTTTCATTTATCTCATTTAAAGCCTCAACCGTTAGGTGACTGGTGGCGGTGGCCGTCATACCAAATTATATACATTACTTCCAACAATGATGAAACTGCTCGTAAAGGTAGATAATTCACTGAATTATATAAAACCGCTAGCTTTTATAGTTTTCATACTAAAACGAAGACCAATAGAGTCAAGTTTATTCGTCCCAGAGGCTTCGCAACGTCTGACGACGGGTAGTTACATAAACACCCTCTATTCAGGTGTGATTTAGGAAGTGCCGTAAAAAGAAACATCTCGCGACAAAAGCCCAACTAAAATGTGACTCACACTCCTCAGACTGTAGCATAAAATGTAACTTCGATAAAAGTGAACTAGCTTCTTTCAGCTTTGAATAGAACGTGGAATAATTTATGGTTACAGAAGCTAAATTTATCTAGGACGCAGGTGTACTCTAGGGCTTATTATATTAATAATAATTATAAATATAAAAAGAAGCTCTATCTTGGTGTCTGTTGCATTATATATAGCCATCTAATCGTTATGCGGTAAAACCGTCAATTTTTGGTAACCCTCCCATCGGACTTTTTTATAGGTAGGTGCCTACAACAAACTAGTATTGCAATAAAGTCATCTACAGCATGTCACAGTTTACTAACTTCTCCATAAGCGTAGACACTAGGCCTTGCAGGATCTCCGTACACTGCTGGTGATACTCCAATAGGCCTTCTGCGAAGAACGCAAGTTGTGCTACTTGCTCCACCTATAATCGCAAAGGTTTTAAATTAATATAAATATGGTATAAATAGTTATTTTTATTATCTGAAATAATTGGTTATGATCATAGCCCAGTTTGACGGGAGCAAAAATGCGCTTCTGCTATTAAATATTGAATTTTCTATCGACGTCCTTATGATGTAACTTTTCTATCGGTATTGATTTATTAAACCACTGTTGTGTCCTCGCACTATTGCCACTTCAGTGCACAATTTCTCTCGTCAAACCGGATTTTGGGAATGATAGAACTTACGTCATTGTCAAGAAGGTTGAACATCCCGATCTGTGCCAACGTAAGTGACTCGGCGAACTTTTCCTCCGCCTGCCGAATCTCATCGTCTGGAATATGAGCACCTGAGGTGTCAACGCTTATCCGAACGCGTCGTTAGTATTAGCAGTCGAAAAAAAAAGAAAAACATACAGACCAAAGTCCAAAATAATACGCAAGCAGGTTATAAACGATGAAAAGGGTCCGATGTATGCGCGGAGCGGGAACAAAAACATGAAAAAAGAAACGAGCATGTATTAAAGGAATTGCGAGGTTGAACTATTTGATGTTAAAAATTAAAATCACACGATAGCACATTGCAATATTTGTTGTCAATAATACAAAAACATGTGATATGAAAATGGCGATGATAAAGATTCTAGCGAAATGTGGCTTACATTATTTTATTTGGTAATCGAAGGGTGGAACTAGCGTTTGTAGGCGTTACTTCACTCTGACATACCCTGTCGCGGAGAATTGCTGTGGCTAGGGCTCATGTAAGGACTCACCTTACCATGGCCTTGCCATCCCAATCATATAAAAAATAAATCAAAAAGTAAAACTTAACGAAAGGAGTAAGTGTATAACTAGTCAGTTTCCTTATTCATCAATTTCACGGAATCACTAGTTTACTCATTCGACTATTGACTTAATGAAAGAGGCAAAATAAAGGAACAGAAGTTCTCGTATAGATCATATTAATTGCTAATCACCTTTTGCTTGGCGACGTCGTTTGCAATCGAAATCCAACCTGCGTCCCTGTAATTTCTTTCGGTGGTGCTAAAAGAAAACAGATTACTTAATTTATCATTTTCTCTGCATACTACTTAGGATCGGTTCGGATCACAGTAGAATGGCTCACCATAACTTCTTTGAGGTCTTTGGTCTGCAAATGATGCAGTGGTTCCAGGAAGCTTTGTTTGATGTTGTCGTCGAGGGAGTATTTCACGTCGGCCATTTGTTTCATCGCCTCGCCCATTTCGATAAGACATTGAGCTGTAATGAAAAAAAAAATGTCAAAGCTTAAGTAAATATAGTTATCTGTGGAATCATTTAGAAGAAATGAAAATATTCGTTCTGATAGTAGTAGGTAACGTTCAAATACCACATCAGTCCGTCCATACACGGACTGTTTGCACCGTTCAAATTGTTTTCCATAGACGGGCACGGGCAGCTTGGACAGCTAACCGAACTGCTGATGGTCTCGCTTGACTAATCCAAACCGTCCATCTACTCTTACAACCCGTCGTAGTGGTCTACGGGGCTTACCGAATACAGTGTCTTCTCCGAGTTTCTTCCCGTAATGCAACATGCAGTCACCCAGTACCCCCTCGGGCTGTGGGTAAGTGTTGCTCTTCGCCTGACCACTCAATTTGCTAATTCCCTTCACTGCAGCCATCTTCGCTCGTGCTGTTGGATTTGGCTGGAGAAACTCCTTCGCTTTTGTTTGTAACTCTTCTACAAGTTCACAGGTCACGTCTGTTTTCTGTTGAAAAAATATTTGATAAGATACCATATATATAGTTACGACCAGATTTCGTTTCCTCGATGTAAGTAAATATTGAATAGAATGTCATTGTTACATCATCAAGATTTCAAATTATACTACTACTACTACTACTACAGCCCATTTGCGTCCCACTACTGGGCACAGGCCTCCTCTCATCACGAGGGTTTGGGCTATAGTCCCCACGCGGGCCCAGTACGGATTGGGGACTTCACACACATCTTTGAATTGCTTCGCAGATGCATTCAGGTTTCCTCACGATGTTTTCCTTCAGCGAAAAGCTCAGTGGTAAATTCAAAT
This sequence comes from Aethes cnicana, assembly GCA_963971205.1. Classification (NCBI taxonomy): domain Eukaryota; kingdom Metazoa; phylum Arthropoda; class Insecta; order Lepidoptera; family Tortricidae; genus Aethes; species Aethes cnicana. The sequence continues at coordinate 5,123,649 of OZ020286.1, forward strand.
TGAATTTCGCACATAAGTAACTTAGAGGTGCGAACCGGAATCGAACCCCCGACCCTCGGCATGAGAGGCGGTAGGTCGAACCACTAGGCCACCACGGCTTTTTAAATTCGGCTTTTTAATTTCAAATTATAGAAACGTGATAAATACGACTAGAATCTTAATTCGTATAGACTCATTACTTCCCTGTTGCCTCTAAGAGTCTTAAAACATGCTGAAAGCAGACGGAAGCTATAGCTCCAGCAGTTTATGCTTTTATTAAAGCTCTCAAGCTTCAAACGGGATAACAATAGCGAGTCGGCGACTAAAGCACATAAACTAAGCCTGTGGCGCATACATAGCCGGTTGTTTTTAGGAGCTTTGCAGTTATGACTTTTTAGCACAACGTATCCTTTGCCTAAAGCTCGACGGATGCACAATAATGTATCACGACATTCAGTGTTAGTAAATACTTACTCTTTCCATTTCCATGAAGTCCAAGTCCAATTTCGTGCCTTCGGCACCGCCCATTTTCTCTGTGACATACTGCAACAAACAAAACAACGGTTAAAATTAAATTATTCACAATTGATATTATATCAAAATCAAAAGATTTGTTCAGCAAAAAGGCCACATCTAGGCACTTTTACACGACACTTTTAAATGAATTTAACAGAAATTAATTTTCCAGTGTTTCCAAGGCCCATTGCTTGAGAAGAAGCCCCAATACTAGGAGTATAACTTAAAATCATGCAAACCAATGCCATAAAAATCCTTAGTTTCATTATTCCAGCATCTGAAACGAGGAGTCAATTTCTTAGCCCCACAGACATCTGTGCATACCCGGGTACATACCCGATTGCATTATTCTTGCAGAAAATTTTAATAATCTAATATTGATAAATATTTTAGGAGAAATATTTAAAAAATATACTTTTGATTGTCTTTCTTAAAAACTTGCTCTAAGTTTCGGATGCGGACAAACCTTAAATAGGTATATTATATAGTCATTACTTCATTAGATGTAAATTATTTACTTCAAGTGATTAATATTATAGACGGAGTGGCGCAGCCCTCACGACATATGGAGAACACTGCAACAGTACAGTCAAGGCAATGTTTCAAGGGCGCATCGACCCCGCCTCAATTTTGGATTCAAGGGCGGTCACAATGATTACCATATCACTGCCCTAGGCTACTTACGCATGCTGTTAAGCATTGGGTCAATTGGTGGTGGCCTCGACTCATGCTCAGTATGTCGGATTACGAGCTAGAGCCAATCTACAAGTGTCAAACAAGACGAAAGCTTCGCGTGTCCAATCTTGACCAGCGCAAGGCAAGAAAAGTCGGAAAGAGCACGAGAATCACTCATTAAGTCATTACTGCTAGATATTCTTGTCTCTTGGATAGAATAGGACTAAAGGCTTATATCAAAACTATAAAAGTGATTAAAAGGGTGATTATCGATTTTTGCTCGAAATTACGTTACTTTAGTCTTATTAAGAAGATTCAAAGTTGGCAACTCTTCATCAGGCACTTGATCTTTTTGAAAGTCGTTAGGTTATTTTAATATCTCACGAAGTTACTTTTATCTTGAGAAGATATAAAGTTTGCATGAGGAATAAAATAAAAAAAGGTTCTTGTTCTCAGGAATGGTCTGTCGATTCGATTTATAACAAAAACGTTATCGTAATAACATCGTAAAACGTCTGAAATGTGGAAGAAAGGATGGTCGTTCAGCCACGGAGAGAAGTTATCGGAGCTGTATGGAGCTCGGGGTCGAGGCCTAACCTTGGCCGAGATTGTCCTCCCGTATTCAGTCACTAAAACCCACTACCGCATAGCCGTATAACAAAAGCTTTATACTAATAATGAGTTTCCTGTATATCATTCGAATGATTAAACGTTTTTGGTTATCAACTAAAACGCTTTTTATTTTACTTATTAATTCATTCATATTTATAAACTACACTAGCTTCTGCCCGCGACTTCGCCCGCGTGGAATTCGGTTATCGCGTTCCCGCGGGAACTATACGTTTTTCCAGGATAAAAAGTAGCCTATGTGTTATTCTGATCTATAAGCTACATTACTGTAAAGTTTCATTAAAATCCGTTTAGTAGTTTTTGCGTGAAAGAGGAACAAACATCCATCCATACATCCATCCAAACAAACTTTCGCCTTTATAATATTAGTAAGGATGAACACGAATTTCTATTTGTACATCTTTGCTTCATTTAGATTATGGGTAAACAATGTACAGCGAAGTCTTACTTCGTAAAAAGGTTTCATGAAATAGGTTCGAAGAAAAAAAATCGTGAAGTTATGTCTTCTAATCCTATTTAAACGGTTCTATAAGTTTATTTTTTCAACGCAGAATGCAGATTTCTATAATACACTATTCCGTGATACTCATTCCAATACATTTGCTAATTTATATTGTTCATGCAATGTGGGATTTTTTAATCTTCATTTTTCTGATTTTCTACGTATGGCGCCCACATGCAGCGGTTGTGCTTTTCGCTCCCTCCAATGCAAACAGACATTGTCCGCTGAGGCAGTTGTCTGCCTCCATTGCTCAAGGTCATTAGCTCTTGTCAGCGTCTTAAAAGATCCTGGATAATTCTTTATGTTCACGTCATGAAATAAGATTCAGAATAATTTAATCGTAAAGGCCAGTAAATCGCGAATTCCATTTAAAAATTTTAAGGCTGTTTTAAGTGATACGCTGCGAGCGTAAATTAATCTTTAAGACCGGGATCTCATCAAACGGTTAACCTTTAACGGGTTGTTAATGAGTCGTAGCACTCAACTAGTATTTATTGCGTTAAAACCGCCTCACATAAACGGTTTGTACCTTGTAAGATGTTCTTAAATCTCTGTAGTACATGGAGTAATTAAGTAGTTATACGTCCATTATAAGCGTCGGCTCTAATTGTCCCAATGTCGCAGGATCCTGTCGGGAGACGAAGGCCGTGATAATTGGGCCACGGCTACATTGTGGGGCGAAGCGGGTCACGGCCATCTCCCTGCATCACCCCTTCTCCCCATTCCAGGATATAGCGAAATTCATGACAAATTATTAAATTTCCTTATTTCATCCCAGAACAATATATTAAAATTATGCCCCGAAAATATACTGGTCTTCAATGAAAGTGCCTTTTTGTGAAAAAATTGCGTCATCAAAAGGAAGGTTTTATGGACTGAACTTCATTGGTAATTCTCTTTCGAGTTTTCATCAGGCAGAATTGTTAGCAATATTTGCATAACATGTGTTTTATTAACAGAACTAGCTTTACCACGCGACTTCGCCCGCGTGGGATTCGGTTATCGCGTTCCCACGGGAACTATGCGTTTTTCCGTCAGTGAGTGAGTGTGTGACGAAATTTGGTTATTTTAGATATTAATCAAATCTAAAGTATAATAGTTATTCATTTGAAACTTGGCATGTTTGATAAGCACTCTCTTGTCATCATGTCCTGATAATTTGGACTTTCTAGCATTATCCAGACCGAATCTAGCGTACGAAAATACGACGAAACACTTCAAGAAAAGGTAGGTAGTGCCTTGCGCTGCTGTTGGCTCGTCTTGGCGGAGGCACTGCCGTGCCCCGAGATTACAGGTAACTTTGGTCTTAATTGAAACGAAACAACGTAAAAGAATATTGATATACCTAATTAAACTCAGTATTATGTCGTATCGATATCCTGAGCGATTTGTAGAGTGCCAGTAATCGAGGCCCGGGTGATTGATGCGCCTATAATAGCGCTTACGTACAGTTTTACACAACTTAGAAGGCGCGTGGATTAAGCAATACTAGACTTTGCATCAACGGCTTAAGTGCTTCGTCGCGCGCCTTCTAAGTTGTGTCGTGACTACCTTGCATGCGCCTCGGGTTTTTGAATAATATATCACGGGTCGGGTCAATTTACAGCCGACACCCTCCTGGCCATTCATTTATTTAGGGTCGCTTGGGATAATTCCATATTTTATAGATTTTACTGAAACGTTAAAATTCGGGATTACCCTAACCTCCCATTGGGTAGTGACTAGTGTAGTGGGTAGGGTAGGGTAATATCACACGGCGGACACGGCATATAAAAGCACGATTTCGAACACAATTCGAATGAAGTATCAATGTTTGCGTGCGAGGACGTCTGTGTGCGTGCGAGGACGTATGCACACTTGTAAATGTGTGTGTATCAGTACGCGGTCCAACGATTCACTCACCATCTTCGGATGAAAGAAATGACGCAAAGGCCAGTTGGGCGCGAGTTGCGCGCCGGCTAGATTCAAGCGGGTGATTCCGTGGTCATTCTGTATGCAGTACTATTAAATATTCTGTGGTAATAGGTTCATGACTTTTGCGTTTCAGGAATATCTTTAAAATACGAAATTACACCATTGACCAATTTACTTCAAGTAACCTTATCACATGTTATAAATAACTATTGATCAACGATTACACTTCGTAACAGGTTGTTAAGTACTTAAGTACGAATTATGGTAAGGCAGGGCATGTTTGAGACGCGACATCTTGGCAGTGGATCCACAGCTCGCAGCTTAGCACTGACTGACTGATGCAAGTAGGTATGTACCTTTTTTTTCGCTGGGGAAATGCACATACCACCCGCCCAGGGGGGTAGTTTTCGAGTTGAATCAGGGCATACATACACACATAAAATTTTTCAAAAAATCGTTATTTTATGTTCAGTATCGTTTATATAGTCCCCTCGACTTGATAGTTTCTTTTAATTTTCAAGTTTCAGACGCGACTTCTTCTAGAGACTTATTATTAGTATATATTAACAAAGAGTTTAATATAGGCTTGCTGAATCCAGTGGCCGTCGCGGTCATTAACTTTAATGGATTCCGGGAGTACTCAATCGGTTAATTGAAAAATATTCCTCCCGCAGAAATGGCTGAATCAGCAAATCACGGTTTGATGTCGATTCGGTTTCAATTCGATATTCTGGTGGTTTATCAGAGAGAATATAAGACAGCCAATCTAAATCAAAACTGGATTTTATTTTCAAGGCTTTTATGAAATAAAAGAATATCGCTGAGTAGAGCGGGGGCTATTACTAAAGGGGTTCGGTTCGGGTTTAACTCGCATCACAAACCACCCATTTTTAATAAGTTAGTCTTAGTCTAGCCGTGGTGGCCTAGTGGTTCGAACTACCGCTTCTCATGCAGAAGGTCGGGGGTTCGATTCCGGCTCGCACCTCTAAGTTTACTTATGTGCGAAATTCAATTTGAATTTACCATTGAGCTTTTCGGTGAAGGAAAACATCGTGAGGAAACCTGCACGCATCTGCGAAGTAATTCAAAGATGTGTGTGAAGTTCCCAATCCGTTCTGGGCCCGCGTGGGGACTATAGCCCAAACCCTCTCGTGATGAGAGGAGGCCTGTGCCCAGCAGTGGGATGCAAATAGGCTGTAGGAGTCTTAGCCTAGTGTAGTTTTCTCCCGACCGCATTGAGAGTAATAAACAATCATCAGTGTCTGACATTATTCGGTCCAGTAGTTTCAGCGTTTAATTTCATGCCGGCGGGGCTCCATACAAACCAATTTAGCAGGGCCACCAGCCCCAATTACAGGAAATATTCCCCGATAACTACTCGTCAGAGATTTCTCTGTGGGCCTATGAGACCGCAGACATGTTAATATGATAATAATAAATTGTTAATGAGTGCAATGTGTACATATTGTAACTATAGTAAGAATTTGCTTATGTACCTTCCGTTAACCCCCACGTAGATGTAAATAGGGCTGACGACAACTTTTTTTTCTTAGTCTATCAGGAAGATTATTGAAAAGTATTGGACACGTATTTTTTCTTTTTTCACGTAATCAAACTTATTCGGAGATATATTGAGTTGAAATGTCGCGTGACGTCACGGTTAGGTACGATTTATACCTAACGGTGACGTAGTTAGCCCCCACTCTCCAACTTTAATGCGTTTTAACTTAGTCATTCTTTGTTAATTTGATAAAACAAAAAATACGTGTCAATTTTTTTTTTATTACCTGACTGACGGACTAATTAGAATTTCGATTTCTTCACCCTGTCGTCATCCCTATTGCATCACCAAAACAGCAAACAGCAACTTGTGTTTAATTCTCGGAGATCATTTACAAAGTAAGCGCCGAAGGCTATATATTAATTTAAAATTAATTTAGAAAACTTAAAGTTACCTTCACCGCGTCAATGTCGTTACTTTGAATCTATATGTAGGTATAGTAAAAATAAATCGCCGTGTGTTAGTCTAAGGCTAAGGCTCGAGAACTGCTGGACCGACTTGACTGTTTTTTTTTTGTTTTATTCCCAGTGATTCAGGGAAGGTTTAGAAAGAAAAAAAAATCGGGGGAAATCTAAAGGAAAAGTTAAAAAAAGAAAAATAACTTTTTATGGGAATCGCCTTCGCATGATACGAAGTTCACCGGGCCAACTAGTACGATATGACTTTAGTTTTACCATGCATTTGATTACCGTCGAGATTTCTAATCACACGCGCCCGTTTCATTTTCAGTCGACCGCGATTGGTTATATCTAAATATATAAAACTCAAAGGTGACTGACTGACTGATTGACATAGTGATCTATCAACGCACAGCCCAAACCACTGGACGGATCGGGCTGAAATTTGGCATGCAGGTAGATGTTATGACTTAGGCATACGCTAAGAAAGGATTTTGCGAAATTCCCACGGGAACGGGAAAAAAAGCGGGATTTTACATTTAATATTTCTGCGCATACGAAGTTGCGGGGAAAAGCTAGTTATAATATAAACTTCTGAGGTTCGTCCGGAAACTAGCAATAAAACTTGCAGAAAAATATATTCTGAATTTTATACTACTTCAGCCTATTTGCGTCCCACTCCTGGGCACAGGCCTCCTCTCATCACGAGAGGGTTGGGCTATAGTCCCCATGCGGGCCCAGTGCGGATTGGGGACTTTACACACATCTCTGAATTTTATAATATAAAGTAAATAGCTTTGAAATATTGTTTCAACAAGATGGAGCGACGACCTCGTGAAAGTCGCGGGAAACCGGTGGAAGCAAGTAGCACAGGAACGGTCTGAGTGGCGAGTCTTGGGGGAGACCTATGTCCAGCAGTGGACGTCTTTCGGCTGAAATGATGATGATAATGACTCTTTAAAAAACCCGGTCAAGTGCATGCCGGGCCATGCGCAATGTGGGGTTCCGGAACGTTGTTAGGTTTGCCGGTTTTGAGAAAACTTAAAATTTGTATCGTCACTGAATAAGCAATGTACGTCTACTGCCTTGAAAACACTGACACCGTGTAAATCGAACTTTACTGATCACACTTACCTGATTGGCTTTGTTTATCTGCTTCCTAAATCCAGCGAATGCCATTTTGTAGCTGCCGTGCGACTATCCTAATAATCTGAAACAAAAGATTCAAGATTAAATCATTTATTCAGCAAATCGGCCACATATGGACAATAACGCCTCAGAAATTAACTTGAAAAAAAAAACATGAAGTCGAAATCTCTTAAATATTTTTGAACAGTTAATATTAGGATTTTAACAGTTGAGTTGATTTCTCGTGTCATGCATTACTTTTTCTCACACTTTGTTTTAGCACCGACACACTTTTCTAATCCCAGCCAGATGGCTGATAGGAAATGCCATGGGGAGTTAACTCTCCATTTTCATAAACGTACAGGAAAACTTTTTTTTTTCATATCAACAACAGAACTCGATTATTAAATATAATCGGTTTCAGGTCACATGGTGGGATGCAATACCGCGATACAGACGGGCAGATTTTTAAAGTTTTACGAACGGCCAAGTTGTCGGGGCACAGCGGGTAGTTTGTTATTGGCACCGTGCCACGTCCAGATCGATACGAGAACGTAAGTAACGTTACGTAACGCTCGCGGCTGGTCAACAGTTCAACAATAACCCCTAAATTAACCCATGCCGATGCCAGGAGATAGCAACCGTCGATTTAGTGCGATTACTGCTTAGTAATCTACTACTAGGTACTACTACAGCCAATTTACATCCCACTGCTGGGCACAGGCCTCCTCTCATCACGAGAGGGTTTGGGCTATATTATAGTCCCTACGCGGCGGGCCCAGTGCGGATTGGGTACTTCACACACATCATTGAATTAATTCGCAGATTCGTGCAGGTGTCCTTACGATGTTTTCCTTTACCGAAGAGCACAGTGGTTAATTCAAATTGAATTTCGCACATAAGTAAACTTAGAGGTGCGAGCCGGAATCGAGCCCCCGACCCTCTGCATGAGAGGCGGTAGGTCGAACCACTAGGCCACCACGGCTTCCAATCCCACGGCGGCTTAGTAATCGCGTTTCGGAAACATAGAAACGTATTTCTTTTCTAATTTACGTCCCATTGTTGGGCAAAGGCCTCCTTATTTCCCGAGTCCAAGGATCAACAATAATTCATGCTTATTCATCGTAATCAGCTGAAAGCCGGCTCCTCTAAACATTCAGCTCTCCCTAAGATAGACCGCTGTATTTTTCTGTAGATAAACATCATCACTTGGTAAATAATATGTGTGGATATGAACATCACTTGGTAAATAAAAAGAGCAACATGGTAGATTTACATTAAATTACTTATTAAGATGCAAAAATCACACATTCAATATAACCCAGTGAAAGTGTCCTAACCTTTTGATTTTCATTATACGAGCAAAATGCTTAAAAAAACGTTGCAGAGCGTGAAGCAGTAAATAAAACAGATTGTCAAAGTTATATTAGAAGCGAGTCGGTGGCGCTAGAGATGTCTACCGGCTTAACAAAGAATGCTCGTCCCTTTAAGGAAGTTGGAAACTTTTTCTTTAATCCTGAAGTCGCATATTTAACTTAACAGGCAATTCATATCTATCCGCGGTCTTAACATTTTTATGTACTTACTTAAAAACAAATGCGAGAACTACGCTAAGGAAAAGTAAACTCGTGTAAAACACAACCATCCAAATCAAAATGTCATCTACGTATTATTACTGTATTCACGTGTTAACTCAGCCTGTTAATATATGTTTAAGCAAAAAAAAACATGTTTTAGCATTTGGTTCAAATGGTTTAATTAGCTAGATTGGTTATGGTAGGAAAGTATACGTCTATACGAATATATTCTTCAGTCGAACTAATAAGAAAGTCCATTGCATTGTTCAGTATAAATAAAACCAACGCAACGTGTACCGGGGATCATGGTAAAAAAAAACTACAAAAAGTGACTGAAATAACACGCCTTTGGAAAAAATATAAAACCCAACTGCATACCTACAATCTTTTGATATACACAGTGTCACTCTCATAATCAAGACGAATCTACTGATATCTACATCACAAGCCAAAATCCATCAAGCCGTTTAGGCTACAGAGCGTGCCAAAAAATATACATTAATCTTGCACACTTGCAAAACATGACTGTCCTTTTAGCACAGTCGGGTAAAAAACTCCGACATCTTATCAGAATAGCGATAGTACATATTTAAACAGCCAACCGATTTTCTTAAAACAACCAGCTAAAAACAAGCCCTCTCGGTTAACTCACCTATTGAACAAATCTAAATCAAAATCAGTTCCTTCGTTGAACATTATTTATACGTTAGTGGGTACAAACGGCCAAGTCACACAACATTAACTATAATAATAAAGAAATCGCAGTAAGGAACCTTAGACTTGGCACGACTTTGTCTAGATTTCAATACTTTTTAGAGATAAACAAGCAGCTCCATCGAGACTTGGCTAGTTTTTAGGGTTCCGTACCCAAAGGGTGAAAAACGGAACCCTATTAATATGCCTCTGATGTCCGTCCGTCCGTCCGTCCGTCCGTCTGACTGTCACAGGGCTCTATCTCTTCAACGGAAATAGGTAGAGATTTGAAATTTTCACAGAATGCGTGTTTCTGTGGCCGCTATCACAACAAATACTAAAAAGTAAAAATATATCTATATAAATTGGGGTCTTCATACAAGTTACTGTTTTTTTCTTCGTCTCATTTCAAGCGCTCTATCTAATGAACCATTATTGTTAGACACCTGATTTTTTCACAAAATACGCATTATTAAAGCCTCCATCACAACAAATACTGAACAGTCAATAAGTTTATTCCCAATGCGGATTTTCACACAGGAAAGTTACGTATTTTTTCGAACGTCGCTCTTTACGTACATTAATACACTAAAATTTTATAAATATTAAAAAAAGTGATTTCCTAACACAATAAAAAAATTGAAAAACTGAAAAAAAACTCAATAAGTATAAAAAACAAGAAAAAAAGTGTGGAGGGTTTGTGATTTGAACCCACGGTCACCTAACCTATTTGAGTGGAACCACGTCTCTCACGAATACACCACCATAGCACTTACTAAGCTGGCGAAATTAGGTATCTAGTTAGAGCGAATAGAACAAAAGTCTAATTCAAATTTGTAACACGTCAAGTTTGCCGCGGTCTTCGCTAGATGGCGCTAGCTGTCGATTAAGTACATGGCGCTATCGTTTGGTTGCCACCAAACAGTGACCTGCGGTCATATGCAAATATTTGTTATATTTTTGCCAGTTCCTTCCGATTAAGACAATAGTACCTACATAGCACGCTATACGCTTTCACCTCTTCTACGATTTAGTGTCGAGTATCCGGACAATACCGTGGCTGCCGCAGTGAACTTCCACCCTAAGCTGGGATTCACTTTGTCAGTACGGTGGCGCACTTATTGTTCCCGGTTGCGTAGAACGTCCGTGTAGTAAAGTTCTCGTTCTAAGGTTGAGTTTCCCTTGTCCCTCACTTCGCCCGGCTATCAATTTCGAATATTTTTTGTATATTCATTCAAGTCCATGATATGACTAAATATTTCCAAGTTGCCAGTGTTTCGTTTTCTAATGGCCTCATCGATGTCGCTAGCTAAAGAAGTATGTTTAGACAGGCGCGGCGCACTCTTTGATTTGTTCGCGCTCGATACAAGTACCCGCCGGCTTCGCACCGTGGTGTGACGATTAGTGGTTGCCGCGCACTGCTAGCGAATGCACGCGCGCGCGTTTTCTCTTAATGTAGTACGCCGCGACGCAAGAGTCAAATGTACTATGAAATTTGAATTATGTCAAAAAAATATTGTATAGCAGAGGGTTGTAGTAACAAGAAAAGTAAAATGATTTGGTAAAAAGTAATTATTTCGTAAAGAGTAAAATTATGAAATTTCGTATGGTAGGTAGTTCAAGACAACCTATTTTTTTTATTTTTCTATAGGAATAAGAACAATAACTATTGTATGTCCAGTATAGTAGTATCATCGGCTACGCAAATTCTATGTACGCGGGACAAAGTCGCGGACAACGGCTAGTATATATGATAATGCAGTTGTGTGACTGTGTGTCTTAATTTTGAATTTAGCTGATTCATAAATTGACAGATAAAGTATTTGATAACTTAATAGTAAATTACGTTGTAGCATCTGTGTAGACGAGTGTTTTTAATAATAATAAAAAATAACTAACTTAACTTCAATATTTATTTTGTTAATAACACCATTATAGCTAACCTATGTACCAATACTAGACGCATGATTTAATATGTTTTCGAGTGCGCCAGCCCTAGCGCTAGGGCGTGGCCTCCGAAAGAGCGCGCTGCATGCGATAGAAAGAGATGGCCATTTTGAGGGCTTGAGGCGCTCCAAAACCGGTTTTTTGTTAGCAGTCGGCCTTCTGTACGTTAGTACTATTACTTATTCTGTGGTTTAGATTTAAAAAAAATAGTACATAGTTATGATGAATTAATAAATTCTATACAGACGATGATTCCCAATTCCGATATGTGAATTTTCTCCTATCTTCCAATAAAATCTTGTTCGGCTTCGACCCTGCCTGATAGGTACTTAGTGTTGTGATTAAATTGTTTTTTTTTCACCAACTGTGAATAGGGATCACATAGAGACGCTCAGTTGTACGGAACCCTACATATGCGATTCCGCATTTGACTGATTTTTTACAGAATGTTTTTGGTGGGATTGACTATACCAAAGACGTACACACAGGGAAAAAACTCCCCTCCTTTTTTGCATCGGGGGTAAAAAACAATACACAGGATGGCCGTAGATGGATATTCATGTCAAAACAATGACAAGCATTACCGATACAATCAACATGGAGATTGTCCCAAATGTCGGAGGCACGAAGTCACATTTTCATATCCACTCAATCCAACCTCGGTAAAAGCCGACAAAAACAGTAAAAGAGGCAAATCAAATAATAAACAGTTCATTATACAAAACCAATAAATGCGAAGAGCACAACAGAGTGCCTCTGTTAGTACTCCCGATAGGGAATTTTCCGACGTATATCAATATCTTCCTTAAACTTGTTACCTACCCTTGCTCCGTGACAAGTATTGTTCAATGCTTATAAGCATAAATACGAACGAGCAAACATATAGGTACATATAAATTTAGGTTTGCGTATCACGGATTATTAGATCACGTTGATAGAATATACATATGTAATGGACTGGATGTAGCGAAAAAATAACTAAGACAAAAGAAATATGTATTTTGATATCTATCTAAAATCACAACGTAACGATCAAGTGAATAATTGCAGGGTGAATCTGAAAGTTGAAAAGTAGAACTGTTTTAAATATTATTTTTCTACGATTCCGATGAGACAACAAACAATACTCTTTATTGAACACCAAATACAAAAGACAGGAAATACAGAAAGGATACGCGGTTAATAGGTAAACAACAGGCGGACTTATCGCTAAGCTGCGATCTCTTCCAGTCAACCTTAGGAAAGTGGAGAATGCGAAAAGAAAAACAATGATGGGCGGTGTGAAACCACTGTGAGACCAGCGAGAATTTGGTTTCCATTATACATAAGTTATGTTATGAGCTTTTATGATGGTAGTTAGTACTAAATTAACCTACTACAAAGTTGGCAATCTTGTTGCAGGCTGTTTCTTGTTTTATCCCTTTACAACTTGGAGTAGGTTTTATGGGCTAGGTACTATATTCCAGGCTAAGTGAAAATGCCACGCGTGCGTTAGAATGGTTATAAATACATAATAAACATTCTGACACAGAAATTTGGCATCTTTCTGTACGCTGCTCTCGTCTCGCTCGCATGCCTATCTATTCGTCTGGAATTATTAATGACAGACAGACAGTACAAAGTGTAGAGACAAGTAACGACTCAGCAATGCTTAGAAGGAACTTTCAATATTTATTTTCTTAAGGGTCCCGTTTTACCCTTTGGGTACGGAACCCTAAAACGAGTTTAGTTAAACTAAGAAAACTATTTTTAATTTTAATGATTACTAATAAATAATATCAATCTAAAATAGTAAATCAATATTTTGATAATGTTAATATCCCAGAAACTGGCTGTGAAAAAATCAAATTTAATGCGATCAAAAAATATGCCAGCCAATGTTGCATATTTTGCGATTTCACAACGGAATCAAAACCTATTTTGCCAGAAGCAACGTCTTATAGAACGCGTTCAGGAATAAATCTGAAACCGTTACTTACCATTAATAATGAATATAATTAGTAACCGGGCCGTTGGGCCAAATTGGCTTCTGACTGGACTCCACGTGACGGCTTCCGGCGCAGAGGCAGACCCAAAATGAGATGGCGGGACAACCTAGACGTCTTTGAGAAAGAGTGGCAAACACAGGCACTGAACAGGGACGGCTGGCGGAAAAAAGGGGAGGCCTTTGCCCAGCAGTGGGACACTCCTACAGGCTAAACAAAAAAAATAGTACCTAACCGTGTCTACTGCATCAACCGCAAATAATAAAGTTTGTAATACACTCAACAGCAATGAAAACGGGTCACTTTGTACGGAAAATCCTATACTAAGTGACCCGTTTTCATTGCTGTTCGGTGTAGTATCTTTTATTTTTAAGATTCTTAAGAATTAGATTTTTAAGATTTTGAATATTTATTGGATGGGATCCTCGGTGCGCGAGTCCAACTCGCACTTGACCGGCCCTCTTTCTAGTTGTTCTGTTCATCTTTTTATTCTAGTTGTTCCTACCACTTTGAAATCGAAGCCGTGGGTCAAGGTAAATTACTCAATACAGTGTGGCCAGTAATAAGAGCAAAAAAAAAAAATAGAATGCATACCATTTAAGTCATCGGTAATTAAGCCGAAATGGTTTCAATTAATGTAAATAAATAAAAAAATGTAACAAAATTAATCGAGCCGGCAATGTATTGCAATGCAATATCGCGCCCAGTCGTCATAATGATTGTTTTTAATAATTTTAAATAAGTACATTGATGATTATGGCTTGATACTTTAATTTAGTTTAGCGATTTTATGCACTTGGTTGGAATGTGAGCATTAGGATCAGGTCAAGGTAACTTCGGATACTATGTGGAATCTTCTTTCAAAATGTTTGCTCTTATTACAGGATACATCCGTTATATATGAGAAATTCACTATTTGACGTGTTCTTTGTTTTAAAAACACCTATGGTGAAATTCCATCACGCTTAATGGACTTTTCCACGTTGCAGGTAAAAGGTTTTCCACGAAGTAACTAGCGTAAAAATATAATGACCGCCGTATAATTCAACCTATATAATTCAACAAATTTCCAAGCGGCTTAGAGGCTTTCTTTTATCCATTTATAATATATTTCGAAGTTCGTATGATGCCCATTCATTCCTCAAGGAATTCCGAATACGTGACATAAATAGAGTTCACATTTCAGACATCATTAAGTAAGGGGGGAGGGGGGGTATTAATGAAACGTGACATATTCCTTAGCATATTGTAGGCGTTATTATTCGACCCGATACAATTATCACAATAGACCACTCGTTAAAATTACACTTTCGCGAAACGCTCCGGAGTCGAGTACGACAAGTGTGAGTGGCGTGCAAACACAATAAAATGCAGCTACAGCTAAACGCCATACGAATATGGCTTCTTTTAATGAAAAATCGAATAGTGTATTACCTTAATATCCTTCGAACGTCCGGTAGTTTTTTTTACAACAATCACAACACTGACGGAGGGAGGATCTTATGTCAGTTATTGGTTGGGGGGTTACGCCGTAGCGGCCGACACGGTCGAGTCTCGTAGCGCGGCGCGACTGAGGGGCTCGTAGCGGCTACGGCGTAGCCTGCGCGCGCAGCCTCGCCCCTTCACACATGGACCCAATACTAATCCACGATTAAAAATTACAATTAAAATTGGATTGATCAGTTTGGACCTTGCAAAATAAATGTTAATAGTTTAAAAAACTGAAACAACGCTATGACTTTCCCGTGCCCACCCCCAAGCTCCATCATCAGATCAGCTCGGTGGCACCATATTCACCATATTATTGCATTGTCATCCAAGTTACATATACGTGCCAAGTTTCATCTTGATACGATAATTAGAAGTGGGTTAAATTCAGCTTGCAAGATTCCTTACATAGTGTTGTTACTTTAGTTACATGACCTCATAAAAGGTTTGTAAAAATACAATAGTACTGATATTTAACTCAAGACCACAGTGACATTAGTTCAGACTTTAATAGATTTGAAACCTAAATAGAACATCGGATTAACTAAAATAGTGCTGCTATAATAAGAATTTAGGTCAGACTTAAAAACGGCTACACTGCATCAATTCAATCTAACAAATTTTAATAGATCCAACTGCACGTGTAATTTTAGTGATCTATATAAACATGATCTATTTTTGTTATAAAGACAGGCTAAACTATCAGTCAGATAGATGCTGACAGTAAAATGTCGAACAGATTTTGATCTACAGGACCTGGGTGGGCGACCGAGCTTTGCTCGGGTCAAAATAGCTAAAACCGAGTTTTCTCAGATATGAGACCTAGCTAGATCGATTTGTCGCCCTCGTAAACCCCTATATTCCCATTTTCTCTCAAATCTTTAAAGCCGTTTCTGAGATCGCTTGGATACATTAAAAAAGAAATAAATAAATAAACAGAGACACATACTCGTACAAGACTAGCGCGTTTAAAGTATAAAATAGATATTCAATATCCGTATATTGGAGCTGTTAGCTTAGGTCTGGATGAGAACTTATTAAAGTTTGTTATTTATTTATTACAATAGATCAGGGATGTCACGAATGTCAGTTTTACCATATTCGCGAATGCGAACCTTCAGGATAGAATATGAGAATGCAAATATCTAGAAATAGCATAAAAAACATAAAACCAGTAGGTACCGATGAGGGCCGCCTTATTTTCGCTCACCAACGGGCGGCACTGGCGTTGGAGACTGAGTTCGAGGTGGTGATTATTGTATAGCTGTCAATGTCAAACCGCGCAAAATGCCCAATTTTGTCTCTAGACAGTGATAATAAATACATAATGGAGGACGAAAATCTTCGTCTCCTGTGCGTCCAATTACAATTCCTCGTATGTCTCAACGGAAAATTGGACATGAAAATCTACATTTACATTCATTTACATCTACATTTTTTTAGCCAACTTTGTCATCCACTAAATAGGTAGATTCATTTTTCTCTACACCGAAAACTTTATTAATTTCCAACTGCTGTGTACAGCAGAGAACTTGCTTTAGTGAGAACTTTGCTGTTACACCTTTATGGCGACTGTGAAACGGAATATTTTTTTTGAAGTTAAAGGGAAATTATGTTTTTAATCCCCGACCCAAACGAGTGTTACAAGTTTAACGTATGTGTCTGTGTATCTATGGCCTCGTAGCTCCGCAACGGGTGAAACATTTTACGTTTTCTTTTTAATTTTCTGTGTTTTGTATGTCTGAAAGTCAGTCGTTCCAATACAATGGGGACTATCGTTTCTTCGCTCACCAGTTGGCGCCACTGTTGACTAAGGTCCAGAGGTATAGCTGTCAAAGGCGACTCTATAAGATCGGCGCCGAAACTAAGTTTTAAATCTTGAATCTGATTAAGTTTATAAATTATAAATAACTATCATCATATCGAGTAGCTATGTCGCATTGTTGTGCAGTTCCATTTTGTTCGGAATTTTTATTTTTGTTTCAAAGCGTTCACATTAATCGTCAAATAATCCATATTTGCGATAATTTCACGAAGGAGATCACTTTTCAACAGGTAAATTAAAGAAATTAATAATTTATATCACGAAGCCCGCCAAAAACAGTGAAAAGAGAATGTTATTGGACCTCACGCGACACTAGCGCCTCTAGTGGCAAATTCACACGCGATAGCCCTCATTGCATTGCTGTTGTTAGATGTTTTTACATTGTTACGTGTCACATTTAGTAGTAAAGTACGAGTAAGCGGTAGTTTACGAAGTGACGACAGCCACAGTGGATGCGAGCGGCGGAGTCAATTTTCTAATTTAATTTAATGAGCTTGCTTCGGCCGGTCGGCCGCGAGACGCTCGGTATCGCCCGCATGCAGCCACTGTGAATTCTGCGATGACAGGATTATACGCAAAATTATTTTCCGCCTCGCCTATTAAAGTAAAGGAAATCACAAAATTACGACGCTAAACAATTACGCCTGGTTAATATGTAAGTACATTGTATAACCGCAAGAGTACTATTACATATTCTGTGCCGCAAGCTTTTCCTTTACAAAGTAAAAGCTGAAAAGAAGATGTTAACGGTGTATTACAAAAGTTATATTGACGCAACTTCGTAGCTGAGCGAGAGAACAGAGCAAGATCCATGTTTACCTGCAGGCTGATTGTACTTTCCCACGATAAAATTTTCGTTGTCGCCGGGAGCTATCACGTTAGTGTTTTTTATTTTTCGATAAAATTGTCAATTTGTTCAATAAGCGGAGTGGTAATTGGACCTTTTTAGCTGTAATTATATAGTTCCATCGATTCGCAGGTTGGTAACCCCTGGTAACAGATCGAGTGGGCCGCCTCAAGGTGAACTCTGTAGGGGCTGTCGCCCACGGGATCTTCGCCCACGAGGCGCCACCCGCAATAGAAAAACACCCTAAATGTCAGCTCCTTGTGAACTGTTTTATATAAACCTGAGGATTGTTATAGCAAGAATGGTTATTTTTGAATGATTTTCCGCTCTTTGGAAACGTGTATGTTGTTGTGGACGTCTTCATCAAATATTTAGGTATTTATCGAGTCAAAGATGGGAACGGAGTTTCGTGATAGGATCTTGGAATGTACAAGCGATTAAAACTTAATAGACCATTTTCAAGGTCGGAAAAGTTCTATAGAAAATAATTAGAAAAGTCCTATGTACAGTCAGCAGCAGAAGTAGATAAGCTGTCCAGGTGTTCAAAATGACCTACACACGACCTTATTCTTAAGACGTTAAGAGCGTGTGTAGGTCATTTTGAACACCTGGACAGCTTATCTACTTCTGCTGCTGACTGTACGATAAGCATTTTTAATGCCACGATTTTAGTAGGCGTTGTTATAATACAACAATGCGAACTAATTTGTTAACACAGAGAGATGAGGGATTAAAGCAGGTTAATTTTGTTTTAAATATGAATAATTGTCAATTAAACAATCTCCGCGCAATAAGTACATTATGTATGGCAGATAACAGGCGATAACATAGTAAACTACGCCCACTAAATTATCAGACTAATCAGATATCTTTGTCTAATTTAGTCATGCACACAGTTGCTGCTTATCGCAATTTCCCTTAAAAATGTGACACTCTAAGAGCGAGTTTTAGCGATCCAGCCGAAGGAGCTAGTGGTAGGGCCTGGTGCCAGGTCCTCCGTCTTTCCTCGCTAACCTGCCGCCAAATAGCAGTGCTCGCACTAGTCGCACTATTGTGTTCTGGTAAGGGGTTAAGGCAGCCGGTGAAATTTCTGGCACAGAGGCATTCCATCTTAGGCCTCAGGGAAGGGAACGCATTCGAGATCTTATGGTTTCTTAATGGGGATCATAGGATTTCGGTGTCCATGGGCCGCAGTGACCACTTACCACCAAGTGGTCCGTGTGCGCTCGTTTGCCTATAAGTACCAATGACATAAAAAAGGAGCCTGATTCATGGCCATGCCTGATTCCTATGGAGGGTTGAAGTAAAGGAGCTCTCTCTGTATAGTTCCAAAAGTGGACACCAAATCGGTATACCAAATTGGGGGCGCTGCGGTCGCCACTCCAGTCAAGCCACCTAGGCGGATAGTCTGCAGTAGCACCTTCAGATGGCGCTGCTGAGGCGAAAACGCAGCGAAAACGGTTGTGAGGAGAGTGTGTTTTGTTTTGTTGCTTATCAAATCCGCTGGACACGTTTTCAATTGTATCGCCATATAAGATTGCGCTCCTTACCAAGACACATTCCACACTCCATCCAAACGTACTCATTCCGATCAGTCCGTTTCATCAGGGCGGCGTACTTTTTACCGGGTCAGTTATTCGTTATTAAATTCCTGAACGCTTTGAGACGAGGATTATTCGAAGAAAAGACATGTTGTTTTTACGACGGTAACTTTTTACTGCCATCGCGGAAGATGGATGCACTTTGTGGTGAGAGGTTACAAGCAATATGATAAAAATATGCTTAAACTTATGTATTAAGTATGTAATGACTATTATTATGCCATCTGCACTTGTAATGTGCTTAATATGAATATTATTACTTAATTTATGATGTAAAGTAAACATAAGTGCAATAAATTGACATAGGTATACATAACCAAATTCCATATTAATATTATAAATGCGAAAGTAACTCTGTCTGTCTCTTATCTCTTCACGCTTCAACCGCTGGACCGAAATGGATAAAATTTGGTATGGAGATAGTTGGAGTCTCGGGAAAGGACTTAAGGTACTTTTCTTCCCGGAAAAACGCGTACTTCAATGTTTCCCACCCACTGCTACTTAAGTGTGTTATTAATACCGCAAAGAAAAAAACATCCAATCGACAAAGAAGGGTTTAAATCACATAATATAATACAAAGGACTTCGTGCTATTCGTCAAATATAGCAAAATACAATAACTATTTCGAAACTCGGCAGAAAATGGTTAATGAAAGTGGCTTCATTAATGATAAGCGTGGCACAGGCGCGACATGCGTCGCCTTAGGCTGACATTTTAGTGAGTGACCGGTCGGTTCATTCAAATACCGGGGTCGGTCGGATCGAAGATCTTATGCGCGCGCATCTCTACTGCCTCAGCTTATATCATAGACTTGGCTTTTGACTTATACATACTTGTCACACAATTAGTTCTACTTCATTTAACAGTTTTTGACGGGATAACGTCTTTTAAATTGATGACGCAATGTATGCCCATGCATGTCCTCATAGCGATGTATGTCCTACGTAATTTCAATAACGTCATAAGAAACATTAATGAATATACTACTACTACTACAGCCTATTTGCGTCCCACTGCTAGGCACAGGCCTCCTCTCATCACGAGAGGGTTTGGGCTGTAGTCCCCACGCGAGCCCAGTGCGGATTGGGGACTTCACACACATCTTTGAATTACTTCGCAGATGCGTGCAGGTTTCCTCACGATGTTTTCCTTCACCGAAAAGCTCAGTGGTAAATTCAAATTGAATTTCGCACATAAGTAAACTTAGAGGTGCGAGCCGGAATCGAACCCTCGACCCTCGGCATGAGAGGCGGTAAATGAGGCGATTAATGAATATGCCATTAATGTTTTCTTATGACGTTATCACGTAAAATTATCGTCCATAAGTCGACTTTATGTTTAGTACCGCTTTTTTGTAAATGTATATTGTAGATGTGAGGTTAAATCTGGATAATTATTTACTTCTACGTCACCAGTCCGTCACAAAAAAACTGATCCTATTTGAAGAACCAGCAAGAACGAGCTGAAACTATTTGTGTCGCCTATTACCTATACATATACCTGCGTGAAACGCCTGAAGGACGAAACATGAAAGATTACAAGCAAATGTTAAAAGCCAGAACGTCAAAATTATAAAAAGAATCAATTGGGACAAGTTATCACAGAAATTCACAGAATCTATTAAAAAAATGTTGGTAGGTACATGACCGTAGGACGAATTAAAGTCAAAAATTTGCAAACACATAAAGACGTGGAAACGGGAACGTGATTAAAAGTTTTCGACGGACTCGTTAGACACTCGGGGCTCGAGATCTTGGTAACGTTTCGCGGATTTTTATTTAGGTAGTCTATTTTTAAACGAGATTTTGATCTCAAAATGTTTGAGCTTATTGAGCGCTTTTTTTTAAATTATTATAATAGAGTCTATAATAATAATTAATCTATAATATAGACGGGCAAACAGGCAGACGGCCCACCTGCTGGAAAGCGGTTACCGCCGCCTATAGACATTTGTACCACCAGAGGCGTCACCAATGCGTTGCCGGTCCCGTAGATATTTAATGACACCCTTTTTAAAACATCGCATATTGTAGCGCAGAGGGAAAATTTCAGCAGGGAGTTCATTCCAAATGCCTATAGTACGCGCTAAAAACGTTCTGTTTTTTGGATTATATTAGGACTGAAGCCCCACTTTCAAGAGTAAAATTACTACGCTAGTTTCTGTCACCGTACCGATCAGATAGTCTTACAGTAAGTTATTTTTCTGGTACAGAAATCAAGTTTGTCGTTGCAAATGTGAGTCAATGTGTCAGGGGCAAGCCGTGCTTGTACGCTAACAATTCGGAAATATGGGTCGCGAGCCGTCCTCGGGAACTCTCCACTCAACCCCTCTCCGGTAACGATTTTCCCGGCACCCGCTGTCCTCTTCATTTTCATTCAAACTTTTCGCCATTTCTAACATATTCGGCTTACTAACACATCACTTTACAATTGATGAAAGTATTGTGTTAAAGAGCAATAATTACTTACTTTTTTTCGTAAACAAATTAACAGTGTTTTTCATTGCACGCAGGCATTCCATTGCCCAGGTATTACACTAGAATCCAAAAGATCACAAATTATGGGAACGGTGTTTTAGAATCTGATGACTGCAATCATGCAAACACGGTTGCAGTAAAGCTCGCAAACTTGATCGACTAAAAAATACCGGTATCGGTATCTCTTAGTAACCATGTCTCTAACTGTGGAACCTCTGACGTCTGAGATGAGGGAAGCAATCAATCATCTCAAGCGTTAAAGTCCCGATTATAATAATTGACGTTTCGATTGTTGACCTCATCATTATTCGCGTTTGTTTGCTAACATGATCCGCAGCAATACGACTTGAATGAAACGTCATCAATCTAATCATATAAAATGAAGTCCCGAAAAATTGTTGTCCAGACTTTGACAGTTTGTTGTCCTGTATGTTTCGTCGTCGTTCTTGTGCAGCCTAGTTGAGAGAGTTCTTAGTGCTCGTAGTGGCTATTGTAATGATGGTCTATCAATCTATAGTCCTAGCCTAGTTTCTTTCTTCATTTATTTGGGTTTAAAAACAGTCGCTACAAAGTGTTTATATCAAATAACAATTTACTGCGACCAGCACCATTAACCGCATATACAGCCTGTAAGTCGAAGACGAGCAAATAATTAAACCAGACATAGGGTTTAGTAGCGTGATCATTAATTATCGAGACTTTTTAAGTTTCACTTAATTGTAAGCCCGTAATTAATTTTTGAAAAATTACCGAGCAGCAATGTAACGCAAACATGTAATCCACGGAGCTGTCAAAAACGATTATTGTATTGGTGGTTAGTGATAATAACTACGAGTATTTACAAACTGTTTCTAACTACTTTGGTTGATAAAGACTATGTACCAGTCCGGGGGGTGGTGGAGACTGGTCAAGGCCGGGATACATGAAAACGTAAGAGGGAGGCCTTTGCCCAGCAGTGCAGTGGGACATTGAATATCTTAAAGACTAGACTCCTAATAAATAAATAAATAAACACTTACTGCACAATAAATCACATGGTTCATAATGTACTCCGTTAAGGGCCCGTTGATAAGCTGGATGAATTTGTCCGCATTTAGGTTACCTTCGATGTCCTCTAATAAAACTGGAAGCTCATGGTTAACAGCTGCACCTTCCACCCTTCCCTGTCACGGGCAAACCTTCACGAGCTCGCTGTAACGCGTTTACGATCACTCGGGCGTTACTTGGTACTCTACGATTTGGGAATCGCTCTCTGTATACTTCTAATGCTCTTCTGCCATTTAGATGTGCTTCACCATAAATTAAAATCATGTCCATTAGTTCCGGAGCACTAAAATTGGTTAGACGGGGCATTTTAACCGAATAAGAAACTGACTGCATGAATTATGATTATGACTGACATTGTCTATCAAACCATAGTTGAAAAGGTTATAATAAAATAAACTAAGTTTTACCAAAGAGTTTAAAACATTAACATATCAAAACACAGTTTAAAACATTAACATATCAAACTTTGTTGAGATCAGTGAGATAAATTCAGTTACCAGATTAAATAATGATTATGAGTGCTATCTTCTTTGTAAATAATGCGTTAAATTAAGTGGAATTATTTTCTGAAAAAGGTGTAACTCCGCGTCAAGTTAAGTAATTTTCTCTATGATATCAATATCAACTCTGTCAACTAATTGTTATCGTGACAGATTAAAATGGCCCGAGATCATGTCAATTGCTTGTTGATAAACAAATACTTACAAAATATTAAATGTGGTGTAGGCTACTGAAATAACCACACAGGTTATTTCAGTAGCCTACACCACATTTAATATTTTGTAAGTATTTGTTTATCAACAAGCAATTGACATGATCTCGGGCCATTTTAATCTGTCACGATAACAATTAGTTGACAGAGTTGATATTGATATCATAGAGAAAATTACTTAACTTGACGCGGAGTTACACCTTTTTCAGAAAATAATTCCACTTAATTTAACGCATTATTTACAAAGAAGATAGCACTCATAATCATTATTTAATCTGGTAACTGAATTTATCTCACTGATCTCAACAAAGTTTGATATGTTAATGTTTTAAACTGTGTTTTTGAT
>OZ020286.1:5147697-5221361 GCA_963971205.1 Aethes cnicana
CTCTGTCAACTAATTGTTATCGTGACAGATTAAAATGGCCCGAGATCATGTCAATTGCTTGTTGATAAACAAATACTTACAAAATATTAAATGTGGTGTAGGCTACTGAAATAACCACACAGGTTATTTCAGTAGCCTACACCACATTTAATATTTTGTAAGTATTTGTTTATCAACAAGCAATTGACATGATCTCGGGCCATTTTAATCTGTCACGATAACAATTAGTTGACAGAGTTGATATTGATATCATAGAGAAAATTACTTAACTTGACGCGGAGTTACACCTTTTTCAGAAAATAATTCCACTTAATTTAACGCATTATTTACAAAGAAGATAGCACTCATAATCATTATTTAATCTGGTAACTGAATTTATCTCACTGATCTCAACAAAGTTTGATATGTTAATGTTTTAAACTGTGTTTTGATATGTTAATGTTTTAAACTCTTTGGTAAAACTTAGTTTATTTTATTATAACCTTTTCAACTATGGTTTGATAGACAATGTCAGTCATAATCATAATTCATGCAGTCAGTTTCTTATTCGGTTAAAATGCCCCGTCTAACCAATTTTAGTGCTCCGGAACTAATGGACATGATTTTAATTTATGGTGAAGCACATCTAAATGGCAGAAGAGCATTAGAAGTATACAGAGAGCGATTCCCAAATCGTAGAGTACCAAGTAACGCCCGAGTGATCGTAAACGCGTTACAGCGAGCTCGTGAAGGTTTGCCCGTGACAGGGAAGGGTGGAAGGTGCAGCTGTTAACCATGAGCTTCCAGTTTTATTAGAGGACATCGAAGGTAACCTAAATGCGGACAAATTCATCCAGCTTATCAACGGGCCCTTAGCGGAGTACATGAACACGCTGCCTGAAGAAGATCGTCGGGAAACATGGTTGCAACTAGATGGTGCTCTGGCTCACGCGGCGGTTCGTGTCCGAAACGCGCTGAACGACATGTTCGAGGACAGATGGATCGGGCGATTTTGACCACGTCGTTGGCCTGCACGCTCTCCTGATTTAACACCGCTCGATTTTTTTCTGTGGGGTGCGGTCAAGAACGAGGTTTACGCACAGCCCAGGACATCCGTAGAACAACGGAAGATCAAGATAACAGAAGTTTTTCAAAAACTGAGAGACGATACTAATCTTCACCACGTCAGGGAGTCGATTAAACGACGCTGTGAACTTGCGTTCGATTGCACGGGAGACACGTGGAGAATCGATACCCGAGGCGGGTATACCGGCAAGATTAAACTTTTTGACTTTGTTTTTACCGGTATGTAAATAAATCGCTACTTTTAGCCTATTTTTGTTTTAATTGATGTATTTAAACATCTCATCTTAAAAACCCTAACAACTAAGTATTCTAACTCAATAGCGAAAGATTTACGAAATAGTTTTAAATTAACTAGCAGTTAGACATTTCGGAAATGGACTTAAACAGCTGACAAGTAGCTGTCAACGAACCTTAACTTAACATTTTGCGTTACATTGTGGGCTGAATTATTTTGTATAGTTAATTTTTTCGTTTTAATTTTAGGCAAAAGTGATCTAAATAGTCTCCTTAGGTCCGGTACTAACCACCTTTTAAAGATTTGCTCGTATTGTACTTACACGCTGTAGATATCAGTATAAAGTTGACTTAGTAGTAGGCATTATGGCGTCAACTCGCTCGATAGACGCTAGAGTTTGGCACCCGATGAGAAACCGGCGCCCGACAGTCTGTCGTCATACTTTCACTATAGCCTAGATCGCGAAGATCAAAGACCACCAGTCTAAATGAAAGCGTTAAGCGGAAAATTAATTATCTAGTTATCACGACGTTGAAACGATACGAACAAATAAGAATTACGGTTTCGAATGTTATAACTTAATAACTATCGGATTGCGCAATAGATCGTACCAGTGTTCTATAATTAGAGTCTTAGAGTTCTATAACTTGAATCCCAAAAACCCTGACCAAGGTTAAATGTAGGTAAATTTGAAAGGACGCAAACTAAGTCGCGAGCGACAGCTACACAGTTAAAGTAATATAAAGGAAGTCTTAACCGGGTTATTGGGTCGTACATAGATTTAGGTTCTAAATCCGTCCTATTCCCCAGAGTTTACGACTTTATGGCCCGAACCGAGGTTTGCTTTTGACTGTCAACAAGAGCGCGACTCTTGGAACCTAATTTTATATGGGACTACTAGGATTAGGTTTCATTTTGGGCCTTTTTGTAAGGTATAGATTAAAATAAATCAGGGTCATCCTGTGACGTCTTTGTAGTCATGAATTCGTCGTGGTACGAGTAGCCTAGTGGCTTGAACCTCATGCAGAGGTCGGGGATTATTCGAACCCGGCTCGCACTTCGCTTTTAGTTTACTTATGTGTAATTCAATTTGAATTTATCACCGAGCTTTTCGGTTAAGTAAAACATCGTGAGGAAACCTGCACGCATCTGAGAATTTGTTAAATGATGTGTGAGGGACTATCTATAGCCCAACCAAACCCTCCTCGTAAAGAGAGGCGGCCTGTGTAAACCTGATGAGACGCAAATAGGCAGTGGTGGTAATCGATAAAAACTTTGGATTTAAGCTTACTTAGGTACTAAGAAGTGAACAGCGGGTAACCAAACTTTACAATGTAAAGTTTATTTTGCATATATTTCACAATTATTTATAAGTTCCAACTTCTAAGGTTTATATTTATAAATAAATATCAGGCTTCAGATTCAATAATGACCTCTAAAGTCAAGAGGTCTTATTCAAAAGTTGGTAAGCTAGAGCTTAGAGTAAAGCTCTCGTGGAAGTTAGTCCCCGGGCTCGGATAAGTGCGTTTCGCCTTTAGATAGATATTCCTCCAATCAAGTTTTAGGCCCACGTAATGGTAATGCGGTAAAGTTACTTTGTACTAAAGCATAGAATATTTAATAGTATGTATTACATACAGAATGGCACACGGAATCAACCGCCTGAATCTAGCCGGCGCGCAACTCGCGCCCAATTCGCCCTTACCGTCATTTTTTACCCGACTGCGCACCGCAAAGGAGGGTTATGTGTTTACCTGTCTATGTATGTATGTATGTATGTATGTATGTTTGTTCCTTTGTGGCACACTAGAGATCAAACGCGTGGGTCGATTTTAATGAATCATACGTCAATCGATTCGTCTGAATTGCGCGAGTGTCACTGAAGATATGAAATTAATCAAAATTCAAAATGGCGGCCACCAGACGCCATATTGTACAAAATAAAAAAATAAAAGTCAACCAACTATGGCATGTGAGGTATCGTTGAATAGGTATTTAAAAATCATTATTAGGTTTCTTTGACCATTTTCAGACAAAAGAACCGTTTATGATTTGTAACGATTCAAAGTTCCTTTACTAACCACGTAAAGTACGAGCTCGTAGGTACCTATATCCACCCAGTAGTAAATCCGTTCGAATTAGCAACACAGGAAATAATCTAAATCAACGAGTCTTCAAGCAGGTCACGACGACTATAAAATAATAATAATGTTTTTCATAAATCTCAAACTTCAATCAAGTACGTACGCATGTGCAATGTAGTGTACCAGTAGCGTCATCTATCCGTTGACTAATGCGACTGACGCGTGCGGCCGACGGATGCGACAGACGCACGCGTCTGTCGCACTGATCCGATATGAGTTTCTATCATTTTTATAATTAGTAAATTAATAATTTTGGCCCACCTGATGGATAGTGAGTTTTGAAATGTGTTCCGTCGGCTCGCCTGTTGGAAAGCAGGTAAAGTATATGCATAAATAAAGTGCAATCTCAAGTTATACATTTTAATATAGGTACTTAGGTATAATTATAATTCTTCTTACGTGTGTTTGTCACCCTGCTCCTCCTAAACGACTAGACTGATTTGGATGAAACTTTGTGTGCTTATTTGAATGGCTTCCTGGATTAATTTAAAACACAATTGGACCCGGTAGGTGGCGCTGCAATCGCAAATATTTTTCTGTTGGTGCTTTTCTCAGTGACTGATTATGATCTTACGTAATGGTAATGGTGCGTTTACACGCTTGGCAAGCTTCGGTAGCTTACAGGTACCGGACGCAAGTATACGTTAGAATTACTTCATCATACTTTCGCATTTATAATATTATAATAATAATAATATATAAAATAATAGTTCTGAAAATTTAAAAGGCAAAACTGATTGACTGATGTAACAACGCACAGGCCAAACCACCGGTTGTAGATATCAGAAAGTTAGCATGTAGGTTCCTTGGGGAGTGTAGGGGTGCACTAAGACCTTCGGCCGTCTACAGAACCGGAGTTTCGGAACTGGTTCCGCACGAGGCTTTTTTTTTACCTGTATGGAACTGGTTCCGATCGAGGCTTTTGCTGTGCTTTTAGGTAACCGACTGCGATTACTTCATAAAGTAATTTGTAGGTAACTGATTCCGATTACTTTATATGTACCTATACTGTTTATACATACATATCTTACTTAGGTCAAAGGTGTGTATGTAGGTTAGGTTTGTTAGTCATCTATATACGCCCGAAGGGCAAACTACCTAGAAATAGGGGCCCCGCGTAGCGGGGACCCGTCGACCCAGTCACATTCCTAAGTCTACATATTCACGGACTGAGTGGACCCTTACCGGTAAACTAGTAGTCGACATTCGGGGAAAATAGACATTCAGGGAATAGACATTCAAGGGAATGGACTTTCAGGGAACAGACATTCGGGGAATAGACGGTTGAGGAATGGACAATAAGTGAATTAGACCACGTGGACCGCTCCGTTTTTTTCAATACTTGATAGTTAATAGTTCCGTACACGGCTGATGAAATATAATAATTACTTGATCGGAACCAGTTCCATACAGGTAAAAAAAAAGCCTCGTAGGGAACCAGTTCCATACAAGTAATTTAAAAGCCTCGTACGGAACCAGTTCCGAAATTCCGGTTCTGTAGACGGCCGAAGCGGCACTAAGAGAGGATTGCTCGAAATTCCCACGGGAACGGAATTTTTACATTTTGACGTTCACGCGCGTACTAAGTCGCGGGAAACAGCTAGTATATAATATATAATATAGACTAGCCGTTGCCCGCGACTTCGTCTCGCGCAGATTTAGACTTTCCGTACTCGATGATAACTTCGTGCCCGATTTAGATTAAATTTTGTACAGAGATAGTTGGATTTCGGAAAAAAGACATAAGCTACTTTTTATCCCAGATAAACTCATATGCATTCACGTCTTTGATTTCAACCTGTAGATCTTGTACTGTAAACGCGCCTAATCTTGTATGTTTATTTATTTATACAAGCGATTTCAGAATCGCCTCTAACGTTTTGGATGAAATTTGGAATAGGTACCTGAGAAACCTCGGTGTCGAGCAAAGCTTGGTCGACTGGCCTACAGTCGGGACCCATTTAAAATCTAGGGTAAAATGTTACAAATAATGGGTCCCGATAGTAGGCATCTTTATATTCCTAAATAGCAATCAATATTTGATTTATGTTAGTGTCGAACATGAAATTATTTCCATGGTGTATTTTCTCAGTAGGTACGATCGCCATTAGACGTAATATGAGCAAGCAAGAATGATCAGAAATATCTGAGCATGTAGTCTAACGTCTTGACAGTAAGATCGTGTCCAGATATTTATGATCACATTGTTCGCTACCATATATCTGATGGCGACGGTAAATATTGCTTAACATAATCCTAGCTACTACTGAACTAAGTAATCTTATTTTTTTCTTTTTAGTTTTTTACGCAGTCGGGTTTTTTGTTTTTTTTTAAATTAACTTTTTTCATTTGGAGATGGTGAGTGAGTCGTGGGCCCGCGTAGAGGTACACACACATTAACAAGTGTACAGACGTCCTCGCACGCACACAGACATCTTCGCACGCAAACATTGACACTTCATTCGAATTGTGTTCGAAATCGTGCTTTTATAGGATGTGTCCGCCCTGTGACTAAAGGAAGAGGTTCCCTATGGCTAGAATGAAACTACCAAAAGGAATAAGATAATATTATGTGTATATGAGCAAGGATTAGCCGGGTAAATGGTTGCGGGTTTTTATCCAAAGAGGAAAGCAGAAAGTGAATGGCACGTTAAATAATACATAATACTTAGTACACAGTGATCACAGAGTCTATCGATATAGTTTTTGTAGAATCGGGAAAGCTAAAATCGCTTGCCATAATCGGTTTATTACGCGACCGGTTTTTCGCTCATTATTAAAACTGCCTTTTCCTCTAGCATTCATAAAATATTGAAAAATGACTGAAATGAAGTCGGCAAACCTGAACGATAACGAATCCTTCTTATCTCGTTCAAAGCCACAAACAGAGCTTTGGTTGGTTGTAAATTGCTTCACGGAGTCACGGGTTTTGCTGGCCGAGTCGTACCGAACGCTTTGCAGGTAACTTGGCTATGTTCCAGGCAATTAAACTTTTATTATTTGCTTTCCAAATTTAGCCACAGGATTGATTGCTCCTCCCTGTTTCGCAGCCATTACGCTTGACATCTTATAATCGGGCTTATTTACGGCTGTACGTTTGTCATCAGTTAGTAACGGAAGTTTTATATATATGATTGATAAAAAATGGTCTTTAAATGATATTAACCGTATGAGTTAATCACTTTGAAACCATAAATCCTGCCTTTATGGACGCATAATAAAATTGTATTGCAACGGATGTTGATATTAAAACTTATTTTAAGCCTTGTTATTGAACTGACTAACTTATCGTGTTTTAAAAGGCACAGTAAGCTCATGTTATGTTACACTGATTATATTGTATCGATCAAAAGACCGAAAACATGAAGTGACGCCTTTCATACAAAGCAACACATTGAGTCCATTAATCATACCTATTAGTAAACTCGATGCAGATATGCGCTGCGGCGTTATCCGCGCAAATCTCGATGCGCAAGTTTTATTTTTGGTTGGCAAACGAGCACCCAGACCACCTGGTTGTAAGTGGGCACATTGGCCCATGGACATAGTCTATACTAAGTCTATACTAATAAGTAGGTAGAAGTCACGTGACCGTATATATGTATGTATGTCCGAGGTTAACTCGAGAACTACTGGAAGGTTGGTCGGATTAAAAAAAAATAGTAAGTATGGGGGGGGTGTAGAATAAATAATAGGTATTTACTGGCCCGAGAAAATCTCGAATGAGAACCTCCGAGAACGTCCTCTGCAGCCCTCTGATTGACCATCAAATCAAGCGCCGCAAATGGACCTGAATTGGTCACACGCTCCGCTCCGGCGGGATCCCGACCATAGACCTAAACAGGCAATGGATTGGAATCAGCAAGGAAAGTGAAAACGTGGCCGTCCCAACCCAAACTAACCTGGCGACGCACGGTTCTTGACGAAGCGAAGAAAATCGGGAAGTATTGGAGCGAAATTAAGCGCGAAGCTCAAGACCGATCGAGATGGAGTGGAGTCTCCCTGTGGACGCCCTCTGCCCCACCGAGGCGACATAGGATCTTAAGTCAAGTCAAGTAAATCACTATAAATAATAGGAAATACATGTATTCGGTTTTTCAGTTATATCAAATTGGAGATTGAAAATCGTCGGATGATGTCGTTCACTATTTAAATGCATTAAATAAGTAAAAAATTATCTGCCATGAAACGATTACTCAAGGATCTCTGAATGTGTTCTAACCGGTTAGGGATTCTAATATAATACCTAGGTTGGAAAAGACCGGTAGCTTGGAAACAAGATTGCGTTAGCGGGGGCGTTATCAGAGTACCGCAGTCGACCTTTAAGGCTACGTTCAAACGGCGCATTTTTTCCCGTATACCGTACCTACACGAGATTTTATCGAATATCGCAGTGACAACAAAATTTGTAAGGCAACTTTGAAAATAGTTCACACGGCATCTATCCGGGAAAAACTCGTATTCGAGAGATATTTTTTACCGCATACTGTAGGGTCTTGCCACCGAGAATGCGAGATTCTCGAAACGATTTTATCGAATGCGATGCTCAGTGGCGCTTGTGTTTACGTCGTTTCGTTCGAGGATCGTCATACATAATATGGCATAAATCCTTAGATATATACACATATAGTATTTATTATTTAAATTAAATGTATGGATTGCGGCCACGTAAAAACGTGAAAAAACTCAAAAAACCGCGCCGTGTGAACGACCGTCTCGTATACGGTAAAACCGTATGCGAGAAAATATCGAATCGAATAGTCGCCGTGTGAACGTAGCCCTTTCCCAACACGTGTTCGGGACGCACGCGTGTTAGAGCTGCCAATAAACCAGTCAATATAAAAAGTATTTAGGGATCAGAAATCTCGGGCTCCATTGTTGTAAAAGGGCTGTAAATTATCCTCGGTTCATTCGTAGTACATACCTTGGAGTTCTCTTGGAGAATTCATACGTATTCGTATTTAGAGCAATTCATGAGTGCTCAGCCAAAAAATTTTTCTCTCTTTATCGGACTTCATAAAAGTAAAGGGGAAGTAGTATGTATCTATTTTGAATTTATCACCTTTTAGAAATATTTCAGAAAAACCGGCCAAGTACCTTTCTAAGACTTATTAGCATCTAGCTAGCCTTGGTTTTTTAATCATTTCATAAGTTGGTCGACTATGACTCGTAAGTTTGTACAGCCTACTTAGCTGTGATAGTTTTCCTTTCAACTACGTTATATATGCCATAACCGTGATTTTTTCAGCCATCCAAATACCACCATTTAGCTGGCAGGGGGGGGGGGGGGGACGACACGTGACTCTAACAAAAAATAGCACTTTAAAGCTGAATATTTCACAAACGCATCACTTAATCAAAAAATAGTTTTAACAAACCCACAATATATTGTTAAGACCTATTCCCCATTTAAGATACATCCCCACTTTACGAGTAGGTGAGGTACCCTATATGCCAAATTACAGCTTTCTAGAACTAAGCATCTCCGAGCAATAGTGCGGACGGACGGACGAACGGACATGGCGAAACTATAAGGGTTCCTTGTGGACTTCGGAACCCTAAAAAGCAGATTCTTTCATTCCTGAAATGGGTCCCTACTTACGGCAGCGTTGTATGATTGCATACCACCATATGTACAACGCCGTATACAAAACCCTGTATGAAGTAAGGGGGCTACTTAAATTCGTATAAAAGTTGGAACTTTTAACAAATTTTCGTTATAAGAGACGATGGAGTAAAAAAAAGACCGTCAAGTTAAAGAAATTTAGATCATTGATTTCAGTAATCAGCCAGACACTGTGCACCAACTAGGTATTTATCGTGCACCAAAAAAATAATTTGTAGGTACCACTTAATAAATTGGTTTCAAATGAAATTATAACTTGTTGATGCATCCCATAAGTTTAGTCGACCGCATTCGCAACCAGCTGTGTACGCACAAACACACAACGCGCTGTTTATGTTTGAAAAAAGCATATCCTTTCATTTTTAAAGCCATTTCTTCAAGTGGGTCCCATTTAAAAAAAAACGGCCAAGTGCGTGTCGGGCCACGCGTAAAGTATAGGGTTCCGAAGTTGACGATGCCCACAGTACCTTTTTAAGACTTATTAGCATCTCTGCCGCTCAAGAAAAATCATTGGTTTTTTAATCATTTCATAAGTTGGTCGACTATGACTCGTAAGTTTGTACAGTCTACTTAGCTGTGATAGTTTTCCTTTCAACTACGTTATATATGCCACAACCGTGATTTTTTTCAGCCATCCTAATATCACCATTTAGCTGGCAGGCCCCCCCCCCCCTGGAGACGTGACTCTAACAAAAAATAGCACTTTAAAGCTTAATATTGGTTTTAACAAAGCCACAATATTTCTTTAAGACCTATTCAACGATATGCCGCACCATGGGGTACGCAAGAAAAAAAATAAACATCCCCACTTTACGAGTACGGGAGGTACCCTATAAAAAAAAAAAAAAAATATTGTACCACTTTGTCAGCGTAACTAATATGTATATTAATTACAGCTTTCTAGAACTAAGCATCTCTGAGCAATAGTGCGGACGGACCGACGGACGGACATGGCGAAACTATAAGGGTTCCTTGTGGACTTCGGAACCCTAAAAAGGCGGGACTGGCGTTAAACGCTTGTTCATTAAGTAGGGAGGCAGCTGGGGGAGTGTGATTACTATAAATAGAGGACCCCCCGCAGGTCTCGAGTGCACTTCGCTAAGAAGCTGTCTACTTTATGATGAACCTACTAAGAGCTATAAATGCATTTCAGAGTTTAATTCTTATCAGAGACAAAGTTCATTAAGAATTACGTTTTCTACTGGCTTTATTGGACCCATATGGAGATGGGATATTGGGTAAGGAGATGATGATGAAGGAGATAGAAATCCCTACAAAATGAAAGATACAAATTCAAGTCTTCTAAGTTAAAAGATGCATAAATAAAAAGGAAAACTGAGCAGTGGCGTAGCTGTGTAGTCTATGTATTTAAAAGTCCATCTATTGAAAATGGTATGGTATGAATTCATAAGGTAAAAAAAGAAGTCCTAGTCCCTTAGTAGCTTTATCACTGAAACCGTAGAGCAATTAATCAGAATATTTGTTTGGAGGATATTTTGTAATGTACCTATAGCACGACACAACTTGGCGCGCGGATTAAGCAATAACTGACTCTGCGTCAACGGCTTAAGTGCTTCGCCGCGCGCCTTCTAAGTTGTGTTCTGCTATAATAATCCCATCTAACCAATCAGATTGCCTGATTCATCAACCATCAGCCTAAATAAGATTACCTGTGTTTTTGACTCAAAAATCTTTTACACACAACATAATCTTGTAACGTTGTAGGCACAAAAAACATGCATGACATCATAGGTACTTACCACACTTTTAGGTAATTAATTCATAGACATAAGGTTCAAAATAGTTCAATTAATTCTAATGAAGGTGAATTGAGATTGGTGCAATTTTACAGCTGGCTATTACACTCAATTTGAAACACAAGTGTTCTGTTCAGTGTAAAACAAACTGATGGGAAGCTGCCAGAGAAACTTATCATGTGAATGAATACAAATTGATAACAAACAAAACAGAGAATGAATAATAAAGATAAAAATACTAATTATCAGTGTTTTTCAATTGGACAGATGTGTGAATTCTACAAAAGACAATAAGTATTGAATGTTGACAGTAAAAATTCTGTTCTAACTGGTTACAATAAAACTATTACATTTCATTGAAGAATTTTGAAATTTGCTATATCATTAAGTTTAAACAAAGATCAGCCACATAAATAAAAATCTTGGGACATTTCACACATATTGACCTAGCCCTAAACTAAGCAACGCTTGTGTTATGGGTGCTAGACAACAATATAAATACTAAACATCCATGACTCGAGTACAAACATTCATGCTCATCACACAAAGTTTGCTCCTAGTGGGATTCTAACCCGAAACCATCGGAACAGGAGGCAGAGTCACTACCAACTGGACCAATCGGGCCGCATTAATTTTAAAGTGTGTTAATGAATAATTAGAAGAATAAACAAAGTTACCGAAGTGAAGTTTGATCATAATTATCTGGTATTCGTCATAAAAGATTTAAGGTCTCTCCCATCCCGGTATGTTCAGATCCCTGTTGATTCAATGTAGCTGAAACTGAAAACTCCGAAAATAATGAGGTCTGAGACCAGCCCAGCGTTAGATGGGAAGGAATTTCTTTATTAATGCAGAAATACTGCTGCGGTAGGTTAGCATTTGACAGATGACAACTACATTAGTAAATTAACCTGTTGTCTACCGCCTATTGTCAAAAAGATTATGTAAAATAAACTTAATTACTTAGTTATTAGTCCAGCAGTGGACGTCTATCGGCTGAAATGATGATGATGATGATGACTTAGTTATTAAAGTATATTCGCTCGACGCGGAATCGCGTCAACGGTAGACAACGGATTAAATCATTTTTAATACTATTAAATCTCTTTGACGAAGATAATTATGTTCGAACTTCACTTAGGTAAGTTACTTTGATCTTCTAATTGTCAGCAAGAACCACATATAAAATAGGTCATAGTAGTGATGAGTCTATTCCCATCTTAATCAATGAAAATAGAGTTTTGGAATATCATTTAATTAATTTGGATACTTTCATTATCAATTAAAATGAATAAGAACATTTATTTGACATATACTTCGACACAACAATAAATACAACAAAACAAAAATAAAAGTAACATAGTAAAATGGGATAAAAATGAATGTACTGGCTTCCCTTCCACTCAAGACTTTCTTCTGCATGCAATGAAATACATAAAAAAACTCCAAAAATAACTTAAATTCTTTGTTAATAATTGCTATTATTTAAAATTGTATACCTATAATAATGGAATTCAGTACACTCGATTTCACGGCTGACATGAATTTCCCCCCTCTGAGATGGCTCATATACAGATACATATGCAAATGGTTATACTCTAACGAATGAAAGATTTTACTTTGTTTCCTTCCTTCAGGAAACTAAAGTGTAGTAGGAAATGAAGAGCATTCAGAAATTTCTAAATTATATGGCAAGATAGTAATCATCACAGTTCACACTTACCTTTGTTACGAGCGACTTCTAAGAAACAGCACGACACAAGGGGTAGAGCTTTCAACTTAAACACAAAGTTCACTGTAGGCTTAAAACCGTGCCCTCACTAAGCGATTCGAAAATGTATTTTTTTATTTAATCAATACGTACGCATACACAAAAACAGTCAAGTCAACCGACAAGACAATCGTCGCCGACAGTAACTCTAGAACGTAAAACTATTGGTTGGTTCTAAAACTGACAACCTGACATTGACAACTGAAGAAAGTATTGAAAGTTTGTAATTAATTAATTCAACTTCAAAGTAGCTTTATTGCCTAGTTCAATGAAATGAATTATGTTTTTTTTTTAAATGTTTTGACAATAATTATGATTTTTTTGTAATGTTAAAATATTCAAGGTAATAAACGCTGTGTTACGTCCTATGTCTTTTTATGTTGCCAGTAGTAAAAATTTAGAAATGTAATAGTGAACAATGAATAATGACAATAATAATTGCATATAGTAACACAAATCTCGTTCATTGATGTTGCTTTAAAATTTTAGTAAAAAATTGTCTGAAAAGATCTTTATCAAGTGACCCTGGAATGTACTGAATTCCCTGGATTCCTATCAGGCTCTACTTCAACTTGGTAACATTTAATTTTAAGTCGTTCTAAAACAATTTAGTTTCGTCACGTGGTGGTAGAAATAAACAAAATCTATGGAGGTGTAATGTATACCCAAAAGTAAGAAAACATCAATTTTAATTTCTTAATTTAATATCCGGTAAGATTTTTAATTTTTTTAGCATACTATAACAAGGACGTTCGATTTGAAATTCCACATACAGTTGTATCCAGCCTTCCGAACGTGCAATTTTTTTCATCTCTTTCTTTCACTCGACGTCATTCTCTCACGTTCGATGTATGGTGTCATTTCGTTTGTAATATTCGTGATCATAGAAATACTTAAAAATGTTTAGGAGATATATAATATCATTAGTTAGTTATGCCTTACATAATTAAAGTTATGTTAATGACTTTTAGTAGTGTGAAAAAGTTATAGCGAAGGAGTAATCGCATTAATAGTTCAGTATGAACTGTCACCAAGTATTAAGTGGCGCCTGTAATTCAGGAGATCAATGTTTTGCTGTTGGATCAGTCGAGGGAATCCCTTTCACGGTAAGTTTATCTGTAATATCATTGGTCGTAGCCTGCCGCGAGCCGAGTCTCGTGGACAGATTTCTTATAAAGAGGCACTAGGGAAATAGTCCTAACAGGAAAAACTAATTTAGCCTAGTTTGATAAGCACTATATCTTGGTTTGGGTGCTCAATTATGTCCTGATGATAATGTGTTCACATGATTCAAAGCCTGATATCTTGTGATTTTTAAGAAGAGTGTCAGAGAATGGTTTCAATAATTTCCTTGAAAAATTATTTGCATCTGTTAGCTACAGTTATTTAAATAATAATGTAGTTGTAGAAGCCATTGTTAATATTGTTATCCTTGAAGGTGATCAGCT
Organism: Aethes cnicana; assembly: GCA_963971205.1. Classification (NCBI taxonomy): domain Eukaryota; kingdom Metazoa; phylum Arthropoda; class Insecta; order Lepidoptera; family Tortricidae; genus Aethes; species Aethes cnicana. The sequence continues at coordinate 5,161,744 of OZ020286.1, forward strand.
AAATAATTGCCTGACATTGTTATAGTACCAACAAGATGAAGTATGATCTTGTTGGTACTTTTTCAAGTCATTCTTGAACTTCATATAGCTACCTAATTATTATTTCACATCAATCTATCTAAGTACTTACAAACCATAAATCTTAAAATATTATTACAAATTAACTAGATAGACAGTTAGAGAAAACAAAACGATATATATAGTTATACTAGTATCAGTCCTGATAAATAATTATGATAATAAAATCAAGACTTAAGTTAATAAATTATAAGTTAACATAACTTTAGAATTAATTGAACCTAATGTTATATTATCATTTATGCATTGATATCATTTTTAACCGACTTCAAAAAAAGGACGTGGTTCTCAATTTGTCTGTCTTTTTTTTGTATGTAGGTATGTTCTGCGATTACTCCATCAATTGTGCACCAATTTCGATGGTTCTTTTTTTAATAGAAAGATGGTATCTCCGAATTGGTCCCATTTAAATTTTGTTCAGTTCTGATGATGGAATCCTTGAGAAAATGAGGGAACTCCTCAAAATTTGTTAGCACATATATGATTTTGGCATCAATTTCAAAGACTACAGTGAGACTTACGTCCCATCGTACCCATGTTTGGAAACTGAAGCGGAAAAAAAAAATTAAATAAAAAAATAAAACCCAACTTTAAACTTCGACAGCCTACAAAGTCGGTGCCAAGTGAACCGACCCAAAGCTGATGACAATCTTATAGTGAAATTGACACTGACTTTGTAGGCTGTCGGAGTTTGAAGTCGGGTTTTATTTTTTTATTAAACTTTTTTTTTTAAATTAGGTAGTTACATTCACTTTGAATTTTACATCCAGGTGTTGTTTACCAAGCTTTGATGAATGATTACATCACAAATTGCTCATTACTACTTTGGTTATTTTAATGAACATTTTCAGGCATATGCTGCAGGCTGCAACATAGTGATACTAGCATCAAACTTTGAGCGTGTCCAGATAATTCCCGGTGCTATCCATGGATACATCCGGATTGGTTCCTTGGATTGTAGCACGGACACAGGCAAAATAGCCGCAGCTTACGGTGCAGAGGTCTGCATATTTGAGCCCACACCATTGATCCATAGTGCTGCTACAACCCATGTAAGTAATTATATTTATTACTTCATTTATAATCAGAATCCACATTTGGATTTGGATTGATTTCTCACATTTTTTCAGAATTTTCCTTAGATTGGCAAAAAAGTTTAATATGTCAGACTCATGAAAAACAAAATCGACATAATTTAACATTTTGCTCTTTGGTGTCTTTACGTGACAGCTGATTGTTATTCATTCAGTTCATTGTTGGAAAATCTTTAATTTAATAATTTTCAATACTTATGCATCTTTAAACCACCATATAAATTAGCATACCTATTAACATACATACACAAATTTTAATGACTGTTAATTATCTTCATGAATTTTAGTTATTGGTAGATGTATGTAGCTTAATTTATTATTATTATTGTAATTAGCAGGTTCAAGAAGAGAGGTAAACTGTTTGTAGTGAAAACCAAAATCATTAATTATTAATATTATTTTACCTAGTTACTAAGTAAAACTTAATTGTTAAAAATCATTTGTTGTTTATACAATAGAAGTAAAAGATCCAAAACATGCTTTCTGCTGTCAAAATTAAACATTATATTAATTAATATACAAATGCTTAGAAGAAACCTATTACAAATTACTTCTATTATTAAGATGTGTGTGAAGTCCCCAATCCGCACTGGGCCTGTGTGGGGACTATAGCCCAAACCCTCTCGTGATGCGAGGAGGCCTGTGCCCAGCAGTGGGTCGCAAATAGGCTGTTGTAGTAGTTAGGTATCCACCACAACAGCCTATCTAAATATATAAAACTCAAAGGTGACTGACTGACTGACTGACTGACTGACTGATATAGTGATCTATCAACGCACAGCCCAAACCACTGGACGGATCGGGCTGAAATTTGGCATGCAGGTAGATGTTATGACGTAGGCATCCGCTAAGAAAGGATTTTGCAAAATTCCCACGGGAACGGGAAAAAAAGGGATTTTTACATTTTAATGTTTAGGCGCGTACGAAGTCGCGGGAAACATCGTAGAGATCTGAAATTTGGCATGCAGGTTCCTTGGGGAGCGTAGGAGAGCACTAAGGAAGGACTTCCCGAAATTCCCACGGGAACGGGAAAAAATGTTTTTTTTACATTTTAAGGCGCGAACGTAGTCGCGGGGATCATCGTAGAGAGCTGAAATTTGGCATGCAGGTTTCTTGGGGAGCGTAGCGGAGCACTAAGAAAGGATTTCCCGAAATACCCATGGGAACGGGAAAAAATGGGTTTATTACATTTTAAGGCGCGTACGCAGTCGCGGGGATCATCGTAGAGAGATGAAATTTGGCATGCAGGTTCCTTGGGGAACGTAGGGGAGCACTATGAAAGGATTTCCCGATATTCCCACGGGAACGGGAAAAATGGGATTTTTACATTTTAATGTTTAGGCGCGTACGAAGTCGCGGGAAACTGCTATCTATCTATCTGAATAATAAAAGAAGAAACTGACTGACTGACTGACATATCAACGCAGAGCCGAAAATACTGGTCGTAGAGAGCTGAAATTTGGCATACAGGTTCCTTGGGGAGCGTAGCGGAGCACTAAGAAAGGATTTCCCGAAATTCTCACGGGAACGGGAAAAAAGGGATTTTTACATTTAAATTTTTAGGCGCGTACGAAGTCGCGGGAAACATCGTAAGGATCTGAAATTTGGCATGCTGGTTCCTTGGGGAGCGTAGGGGAGCACTAAGAAAGGACTTCTCGAAATTCCCACGGGAACGGGAAAAAATGGGATTTTTATATTTTAATGTTTAGGTCGCGGGGATCACCGTAGAGAGCTGAAGTTTGGCATGCAGGTTTCTTGGGGAGCGTAGGGGAGCACTAAGAAAGGATTTCCCGATATTCCCACGGGAATAGGAAAAAATAAATTATAATCCTAGATTACAAACACTTTCAAGAAACACGTTATGCAGATTACCTACTGTTAGATTATAAATATATTTTTTTAAATAAATTTTATTCAGTGGATAAGTTCTTCAGTTACCTGCCTATTGTCCAGTAAAAAGGAAATGATTGATGAGTTCACTAAAACATTCTTTAAACCAGTCTGCTATTACCTAAATAATGAATTTTGGCACTAAACTATTTATTCATAAGAGATTAATGAATCAGAGAAAAAAAAAGGAAAAATCTATACATATAATAAATAATAATTCTGTAGAAGAAGTCGCGGTTGAAAATTGAAAATTAAAAGAAACTATCAAGTCAAAGAGACTATATGAACGATACTGAACACAAAATAACGATTTTTAGAAAAAAATACTGTATGTATGTATGTCCGGACTTAGCTCGAAAACTACTGGAGGGATTGAAACAAAATTTGGTATGCGGGTAGTTTATAACACTGGTCAACATATAGGCTACTTTTTATCCCGAGAAAATGCATAGTTCTCGCGGGAAGGCTATTAACAAATTCCACGCGGACGAAGTCGCGGGCAGAAGCTAGTTTACGATATATATTATGAAGCCCAGAGGGGCACAGTAAAAAGGTTACTTAAAATCTAATGAGTATGGTGTGATTTACAATAATATGAATAGATTCTAGGTGATGTCAAATGTATATACCTAATGTGAGTGGATTAAATACGTTCCAATATGCTAATAACGCCTCTCTATAACGAAGGCCAAACGGGTGCCCGAGCTGTTCGGGCATCCGTTTTGACGGGGCCATTTTTCTCCGGCTGATTGTGAATCCTTACTTATAATAGATCAATGTTATTAGGTCATGATCTGTGTTTGAATCCTAATATTCAGCACAGTAACTAATTGCAAAAGTGTAAAGACAGCTTGATGCTATGATAAAAGGATTGGCATCTCTCCGTGGATTTAATATAGTACAATATGTTTTAATGGTCCATAAAACCAACAATACGTGAATATATTGAACGTAGCGCGTTTGTCTTTACTACATCTGCAGCTAGTTATTGTTGTATGAACGAATACCAATGTACTTACGAATTAACGATTCCAGCTATAGTAATATCGTTATTTGATACACCTAGTGAAGAAATTATAGTAGTCACCTCAATGAATTCAGTGTTCTTAGTGAAAGTCTTATGGATAATTGCATTAAATTATTTTCGACTTTGCCCATGTGGAATTCGGTTATCGCGTTCTCGCGGGTACTATGCGTTGTTCCGGGATAAAAAGTAGCCTATGTCCTTTCCCGGGAATCCAACTACCTCCATGCCAAATTTCATGTCAATCGGTCCAGCGGTTGAAGCGTGAAGAGGTAACAGATAGACAGACATAGTTACTTTCGCATTTATAATATTAAATACTAGCTTCCGCCCGCGTGGAATTCGGTTATCGCGTTCCCGCGGGAACTATGCCTTTTTCCGGGATAAAAAATAGCCTATGTCCTTTTCCGGGACTCCAACTGTCTCCATACCAAATTTCATGCAAATCGATCCCAACGGTTGAAGCGTGAAGAGGTAACAGACATACAGGCAGACAGTTACTTTCGCATTTAATTTTATACATACATACATACATACATAACATCACGCCTTTTTCCCATAAGGGTAGGCAGAGACCACTTCTTTCCATTTGCTACGACTCTTGCATACTTCTCTCGCTTCTTCAACTTTCATCCCGTTCCGCATACATGCTCGTCGGTTTAGAGTACTTTTGACCTGGCCTTTAATCAGATTGTCCTGAATTTGATCCAAGAACATTCGCCTAGGTCTTCCTCTTCCAGCACCTCCATTCACACTAGCCATATAAATACTTTTTGTCAGTCTTCTCTCATTCATCCTTTCCATATGACCAAACCAATATAGCATACCTTTTTCTATTTTTGTCACTTCATCCTCTTTCACACCACACCGCTCCCTTATCACGCTATTCCTTACCCTATCACTCAATTTAACATTTGCAATATTCCGCAATGCTCTCATTTCTACAGCATTGATTTTACTTTCGTGCTTCTTCTGCCATACCCAACTTTCACTACCATACATAAGTGTCGGCACTAACACACCTCTATGTACAGCCACTCGAGCCTTTGCCGAGACTTTGTGGCTAGTCATAAAAGTATGCAATGCCCCATTTATTGAATTTCCAGCATTCACTCTTCGTTCTATGTCACCATCACACTTTCCATCTCTAGTAAATTTTGAACCCAAATATATGAATTCATCCACTTGTTCCACTTTCTTACCCCCTATCATAATTTCACACAGCGTCCTAAACTCATCTCTTTCAAAAACCAGAACTTTCGTCTTGCTTACGTTGATTTTCATACCCTTTCTTTCTAATGACACATGCAGACTTGTTACCATCTCTTGTAACTCCTCAGCTGATGACGCAAGTATTACTTGATCATCCGCATAAAGGAGACCTTTGACGAGTAACTCATTCATTGTTAAGCCACAATCATTCTCTTTCAATTCCTTTAGGCAGTCATCAATGAACACGTTGAACAGCCACGGCGACGCTACACATCCCTGTCTAAGACCTTTATCAATCCTAAACCAATCAGTGTACGCGCCGTTCACCCTGACACAAGCACTAGAATTTTCATATAAAGATTTTAATGCTCGAATCAGGTTGTCGTCCACCCCCTTCATAGACAAGGCCTTCCATAATTCATCCCTCTCCACTCGGTCGTAAGCTTTCTCCAGGTCCACGAATACGTAATAAACCTAATAATATGGATATGGTTAATATAATATATAATATGGAGTTTGCTTTATAATGGTTGAATGAAAACCAGAAAGTTTTTTTTAAATTTCAACTGGGCCTTTAACGGACGTAGTTAAACAACCGTATAGGAATCACTCGTTTCAAACAAGAAGCCCGCAGAGCAATAAAATAAACTCGTAAGATGTTTGGTAAAAATAACGTACGCGCACATTTCAATGCCTGTTTCATTTACTATGCTAATATCTTGTCTGCATTAGACGTTACTAATAAGATAGAGCTTGCCACAAGCCATCTGCTACGAGTAAATGTTACCTTATCTATGTTATTACCATCTCAAAGGAAAACGGATTTTGAGACATGTTCAAAAGGACTGAATTTGTGATATCAATTACAAGTACAGCATTGCAGCTATAAATTTTATTGTTAGCACTCTTCAATTACCCTATTTACAGATGACACTTTGTAATTGATAATGCTGATTACGCAGTTTAGTTGGGCGGTTATTAAAACTATTGCAGTTAGTACTGGCTTTTGGCAATTAATGTCCACTGCTCGTGTATATAGGTCGCTTCAGCCGTTCGTGTTGTTCTTGGCATTAGTAAAATAGCATAGTGCTGCATTAAATCTTAAGAAAATTTGGTACCTACGATATAATTTGGTACTTAAAAATTTTGTTCTAAGAAAAGGTTGCTCACATAGGATTCCTAGAACCAGACTGTGATTTTGTAAGCAAATACAATGTTATCTTAAAGATCTATTTGTCGTACTGCATCAAAGATAAATCAGCAAGTAAACGTAAACATTTATTGATCGCGTGAATCGTTTATCGACGCTGCTGGTTCCTCTATTACATCACTTAACAATAAGATGTAAGTAGTAGGAAAAATTACGAGTGATTGTTTCATTGCGTAGTCCGATTCGAAATTTCAAGATTTGGAAGTTGGAGAGACAGTGAATTCTCCTACAAATCGGAAAGAAAATATAAAGCTGGTCTAGCCAAAAACAGGCCAAAACAGCGTTTTCGCTAAAGGACGATGATTGACTATATAGGCAAGGGAGGTATAAATTTACGTGCAAAGGAAACCATGTAGAACTCCTTTAAGTTCAAAACATAAAAATATGAAAGTCACAAAATTATGCAACAAATAATACAGTAACCAACCATACCTAAAAGAAATGCACTTAAATGATGTGCAATAAGAATGTGGATTAACAAATCGATCAATCAACTGTTGATATCTTAAACAATTAACGTCGTGTCGGTTTATATCCTGCTTCATGTACCTACCTATTGCATTTTCATTGATGTGAATACTCCGTTCAAATTGAGCATCGAATCATTTATGATAGCGCTATCCACGTGATTCCAATTTGCTGGCTATTGACAGATCGAAAGACTCATTGTATGCGGTAAATATTAGCTACGATTTATTACAACCGTTGGAAATTGTGTTTATATTAGCTAGAGCATATGATTCTTGTTCTCGTAACACTCGTTTGGCGGCGTTACGTAAATTCCGCCTTCAGTCTGGACTGGAGACTGTTTGTCTCGGAGTTAGTGCTTATCGATTTGTATAGAAGTTTTAAGTAGGTAATGTTGCGGTACTGGCTATTGCGCTGCGGACAATCTGGTTTACATAAATAACATAGGTATCGGTTTATCCGCATCCTTTTCAGGCGTCAATAGCTGGTTGATGACTGGTATAATTATAATTTTATACGGCCATGCGACAATGTTTATAAAATGTCGCATCGCCAGTCCTTGTAATTATGAAACATGAATCGTGTTTGCCAATTAATTACGCGCTCACGCGCCGTCTATAAACATTGCAGGTTTTTATTCCTGTATCGATTTTCGCGCTTTGCGTTTGACCATGACATGTATTTGATAGTGTCGAATCGTAAAATATCTTCTCTAGACTATGTGTTTCTTTGTTAAAGGGCTTAGAGTACCGATGGGTACAAACCGGAAAATTGACTGCGGATGGACCAATCACAGCACTTTCATGGAACTTAGAGGGTACTCGTCTGCTGACTGGAGGCAAGATATTGCAGCTATGGCACCAAGCGTCCTTATATCAAGAGGACAGCCAACGTAAGTTAAAGCCCAGGTCACACCGAATGCATCTACGGCGCATCTGCGGCGCGTCTGCAGGTCGTCTACGGCGCGTCTGCGGCACGTCTGCATTGTATAATATTAGTTCTCGTAAGACCTGTCACGACGACCTGCAGACGCGCCGCATTCGCATTCGGTGTGACCTGAGCTCAAATCGTTTCTGAGACCTTGGCCTCTATTCAGAGATAGGTCGGAACAAGCGAGATGGCGTTCTAGGTTGCGCTTAGCCGGGAAATGTCGATTTTTCCTGCGTAGGTATGTGTATAGTTTACAAATCTGGAATATTATTGTTTCAAAATTTTAGCAGGGCATTTTCCAAGAACTTAGTGATATGAATAAAGTTTTTCAACAATATTTTTGCAGTTTGACAGATCTGTTATTAGGTCCTTACATATGAAATTGGCGTTTGGCGAACTGGCAACTTTGATTCAAAATATGTGGCGTTCGGCTAGGAATTCCAAATTCAAATTTATTTCAAATTTAAGACCATGTATTTCTGTGTTCGAATTACGAAATTTATTTGTTATCGCGTCATTTGTTTTTCTTTCACATCGTTCTGTTCACAATATGGAGAACTTAAAATATCGCTATATTTACGAATATGAGTTTCACCTCGGCACTAGTGCTGCAGAAACGGCTCGTAGGATTAACAATGCGTATGGGGAAGCTACTGCAAAAGAAAATACGGTACGTTATTGGTTCCAACGTTTCCGTTCTGGAAATTTTGACCTACAGAACAAGCCTCGTGGACGGCCGGAGACACAAGTTGATAACGAAGAATTAAAAGCAATTGTGGAAGCAGATCCATCGCAAACCACGTCAGAGTTAGCGGCAGGCTTCGGTGTGAGTGATAAAACCATTTTGATTCACTTGAAACAAATTGGAAAAGTGAAAAAACTTGAAAAATGGGTACCGCATGAATTGAGCGACGCAAACAAAGAAACACGCGTCGAGTGTTGCGTTTCACTTCTCAACCGGCACAATAATGAAGGCATTTTGAATCGTATCGTTACTTGTGATGAAAAATGGATCTTGTACGACAACCGGAAACGTTCTTCACAATGGTTGAACCCAGGTGAACCAGCCAAATTCTGCCCGAAACGAAAGTTGACTCAGAAAAAGGTACTGGTAAGTGTCTGGTGGACTAGTGCCGGTGTCATCCATTACAGTTTCTTAAGATCTGGGCAAACAATCACGGCTGATGTGTATTGTCAACAATTGCAAACGATGATGGAAAAGCTAGCCATTAAACAACCCAGACTGGTCAATCGATCTAGCCCACTGCTGCTTCAGGACAACGCTCGACCACATACGGCACGTTTGACGGCCGCAAAACTACGGGAGCTGCGACTGGAATGTCTTCGACACCCACCATACTCCCCGGACCTTGCTCCAACTGATTACCATTTTTTTCGGAATTTGGACAACTTCATGCAAGGAAAAAAATTCAATTCTCACGAGGCTGTCCAAACGGCCTTCAAAGATTTTATTGATTCTCGCTCACACACTTTTTTTAGTAAAGGAATCAATGAACTACCTTCGAGATGGCAAAAGTGCATAGATAGCCATGGTACATACTTTGACTAAATAAAAAAATAGTTTCATAAAAAAAAATCGTTTTCATTTCTGCCATATGAAACGCCAATTTCATATGTAAGGACCTAATATAAAAATGTCTGCATGCTTTGGCAGTTTCAAATTTTTAGATAAACGTAGACATTATCTAATCTTGCAGAAACTTGCCAGATTGCAAAAACAGATGTTTTAAAGAAGTGAGAAGTTATAATCTACGTTATATTCGATCTGATAAGATCGTTGATAAAATGAATGAGTGATTTTAGTACCGCTGAGCTGATAGTTACATTTAACTATTATAATGATATGAGTAGGTAACCTTGACGTGTTGAGGCGGTTCTGAACGGATGAAAAATGGACATGGAGCGTTACTTACTTACATCATCATACGTATAAAGTGCCTATTTAGTACTTATGCCCTCATTAATAGACATCGTTTCATTTGACTAGTCACAAATAACTCGACCTTGACATCGAACTCATGACCAAGGCCGATCCAATAATACATACCGTTTTGCCTTTTCAGCACCACAGATGGCTAAGTCCGTCAAAGCCAACAGTTTATGATCCTTTAGTCAGATGTGTAGAGTTCAAATTCGCGCTATGTTTGTAATTTTATGATGACAATACAAACATACTTTACATCACCCTTGGCCGTAAAGTGGGATTTTCTGCCCGCTACGCGGAGTGAAAATCTCACTTCTTGGCCAAGGCAAGATGTAAAACTTTTGACAAACCACGGGCGGTAATTCGTAAAGCCCCAGATCGCATATTTATGGCCCTCAACTTCGGTTCGGGCCACAGAAACCTGCGATCTGGGACATTTACGAATTCACCACCCTAGGTCTGTAATGTACTATTATGATGACAATACAAACATACTTTACATCACTCTTGGCCGTAAAGTGGGATTTTCTGCCCGCTACGCGGAGAGAAAATTTCACTTCTTGCCCAAGGCAAGACGTAAAACTTTTGACAAACCACGGGCGGTAATTCGTAAAGCCCCAGAAAAAATTTAGACTATCATAGTGAGATGAATGGTGAAGTTTATATGAATTGGTTTGAAATGTTTTTAAAAGTACTTGAGGAGCCATCTATCATAATTGTTGACAACGCCAGTTACCATTTAGTAATACTAGAAAAAATACCTACCAAGAACACGAAGAAAACAGATATTCAAGAATGGCTAAGAAAAAGAAATATTACTTTCGGAGGTACTGAGATTGTTGAAGAATTACTGAGAAAAGTAAAATCAAGTAATCCCTCAAAAGCCTACGCTTTGGACCAGTTAGCAAACGAATTAGGACAAGTGATACGTTTGCCACCGTACCACTGCCAGTATAATCCGATTGAGCTCATATGGGCACAAATTAAGGGAGAAGTCGCTACGAAAAACAATACTTTTAACTTAGTAGACGTCGAGCGTCTGTTTCATCAATCTGTTGAAAATGTTACGCAGGAAGATTGGGCCAAGTGTGTTAAATATGCCGAACACCTTCAAGAAATTGATTTGCAGAAGTTTATTCGACTAGACGAGAATCGTGTAATTGTAAATTTACAAGATGACAGCGGTACTGATACCTCAGATATGGAGTAATGCAGATATTTTTTTTAAATAATTATTTCTATGTTAATAACTGTATCTGTTTAACTTTTTAGTATAAGTATTTTTTCTGTTTTTATAGTGTTTAGAATAATTGTAATATATAACAATTGTCATTAGTAAAAATATATTGTTCATAATGTTAATATTGATTGTTATTATTCTTTGTCCCTTATATTCGTAGTTGTACTAGCATCAATTATAAATATGTTTTTTAATCAATAAATATCAATAAATATGTATAAGGATTTTTCTTACAAAGATCTATCGATAGCAGCACAACGCTGCTACACGCATCACTTACGCTCGCCATAAGCCCCCGAGTGCGAGCGAGAGAGTACGATAAAAATGATTTATTGCTCCGATGGACAGTTGCTAATGGCCCTACTCTAATTAATTGTACAGCACGATACAATTAACATGGCGCGTGGACTAAGTGGTAATGGTCTCTGGTGTAAGTGCTTCGCCGCGCGCCAAATTAGTAGTGTCTTGCTATACTATACTCATTTTCATGGCTGTCCAAGGATTAAATATTGAAAATAAAAACCGGCCAAGTGCGTGTCGGGCCACGCGCAAATTATAGGGTTCCGAAGTTGACGATGCCCACAGTACCTTTCTAAGACTTATTAGCATCTAGCTAGCCTGTGGTGTGACGTGCCCGCCCGACTCCCCTGCTGCTCGAGAAAAATCATCATTATAAGTTGGTCGACTATTACTCGTAAGTTTGTACAGCCTACTTAGCTCTGATAGTTTTCCTTTCAACTACGTTATATATGCCACAACCGTGATTTTTTTCAGCCATCCAAATACCACCATTTAGCTGGCAGGGGGGGGGGACACGTGACTCTAACAAAAAATAGCACTTTAAAGCTTAATATTTCACAAACGCATCACTTAATCAAAAAATGGTTTTAACAAACCCACAATATTTTTTCGAGACCTATTCAACGATATGCCGCACCATGGGGTATGCAAGAAAAAAAAATTACATCCCCACTTTACGAGTAGGGGAGGTACCCTATAAAAAAATATATTTCAAAATTTTATTGTACCACTTTGTCAGCATAACTAATATGCATATTCATGCCAAATTATAGCTCTCTAGACCTAAGCATCTCCGAGCAATAGTGCGGACAGACGGACGGACATGGCGAAACTATAAGGGTTCCTTGTGGACTTCGGAACCCTAAAAAGAAAAGGAAACGTTTATTCGACCATAACAAAAACATAGGAAAGATACACAAACAATTGTAAAGATAATGTAATCGAAAGGGCTGCCAGCTCAACATATGCGGTGTGGGTACGGACGGAACCGTAGCGCTAATATTCAGCTGGACCCGAAAATAAAATTAAAAGTAGCATAAATGTAAAAGTTTTAATAATGCTTCAGACAATTGTGTGCCTTGAAACTAAATTAAGGTAAATTGGTCGCTACTTTAAAAGACTACGTATTAAAAATGTTCATATAAAAAATTAAAATAGCATCTTTAGAGGTATGATTATATTGTCATTACAGTTCCATTAAATATTATCAGAGCATTAACCAGTTCAAGAACAGACTTGACAAATTCTTAAACAGGTCAAGAAATACTTAAATTGAGAACAACTGGGATACAGGCATTTATCAGTTGATCAACTGCCTGCCTGTCAATATAATATAATATAATAATAATATATACAGAATTACAGATAGATTATAGGGTCCAGCAAAACGTTGTGATGATATTTTACCCACAGTTAGTATTTTACAAAAGTTGTTTTTATCCGCTAGCGTGGAAAGTGTTTTTGAAATTCGAACGACGCATGACGCCACTGTCACAATAAAAAAAACAACGATACGTTCTGAAACGCAATTCGTCGTGAGAGTTTTATTAAAATAAAGGTTCAATTTACTTAATATCATCATTAATAAAATTATATTAATAATACACCGTTTCAGATGTATTTCATTATTTCACTATGTTTTATCACAAAAATACTTAAATATGTGTATATTTTAACTGTATTCAATGAATAATTGAATCTTGAAGTACAAGTAGGAGTGATTTGGAACGCAACCGCCGGAATTTTTTTTTTTAATAAAAAAAAAAAACTTTAGATTGCTGGTTTTGTAATTTAAATACCTAATATACGAAGTAATAAAGAAAATATGAGAGATTCTAGCGATGAAGATACGAATTTAACTACTCCAGAGTTAGCACAAACTGTACGTGACGCCGAACTAAGTCTTCTTCCCGAAAAATCGCGCGTGAGGTGAAAAATTTTGTGTTGCGCTCAGCAGCAAAGTCGTTTGCTGTCTCGTGCCTTGAAACCCTCGTTACACTCAGGATTCTATATTTGAACCACTCGCTTCGCTCGTGGTTCAACCCTAGAATCCTTCGTTCACTCGGGTCTCAATCACGCACTCACAGCAAACAACAACTTTGCAGCCTTGCATAACAAATAACTATTATTACCAACTCAAAAAAAAAACCTTTATAATACGCTTAAGAATAGAGCAACGTTTGGCTTGACCCTGTATAGAGTCAAGCAAAACGTTGTGATGATATTTTACACACAGCACCAGCTATCGATTCTAAGCATGTTTTAGGTATTACCTTTTTTCGAGTTAGTGAAAAAAAATAGTATGGCTCAGTATGGGATTGATATTGAGCGAGACCTGAATCCCATAGAATTTTTTTTTACCAACTTGAAAAAAACCTAAAATACATGTTTAGAATCGATAGCTGATTCTGTGGGTAAAATATCGTCACAACGTTTTGCTTCATTTGAATTTACCACTGAGCTTTTCGGTGAAGGTAAACATCGTGAGGAAACCTGCACGCATCTGCGAAGTAATTCAAAGATGTGTGTGAAGTCCCCAATCCGCACTGGGCCCGCGTGGGTACTATATCCCAAACCCTCTCGAGATGAGAGGAGGCCTGTGCCCAGCAGTGGGCCTGTTGTCGTAGTCTTGCTTGACCCCGTATAATGTCCCATTTCAGCAAGTTCCGGCGTAACATTCCAAATCGGCGGCAGCGATAAAGACGACAAGCCAAAACAGCAAGAGGAAGAGGAACCCGTGAGTTAGCGAACAGACACTAATAGATAAGATAACGTTCTAAATAGAACGCCACACTCTGATATCATTGTTTGTTGTTCACCTGATATCGGCTAATGAAGAAACGGATGGAATGTAGTTTTATGTACTTACCTATATCTACGAGTAGATGTTTGTAATGATTGTTTTTATAAGATCAATGAACTTTTTACTATAATAACGATAACAACTGGATATTATTATCATCAGGTGCAAATTATATGTAGTATTATATTTTATCTATTTAACACACACGCACAACTGTATATTGCTCAATTAAAACCATAGAAATCACATTAGCTCCGATTACGAAAAACAGATCGTAGGAAACTTGTCATTTTCCATGTAAGTTCCATAGGGAGTGCACAAGAGAGGATTTCCTCAAAATTCCTACGGGAACTTGAAAAAAAAACTGGATTTTACATATTAATGTTTCTACACATACGAAGCCAGTGTTTTGATAATACATTCCTCATTATTTTCATGATTTCAGGGTTGGCTTTGTGTATGGCAATGTCACACAGCCACGCCCGCTCACCACCTTGCCTTCTCGCCCGATGGAGTCTTGTTCGCGACGTCCGGCGTCAACGATAGACTAGTTAAAATCTGGTACCAAAACAAAGGTAACCCAATCACCATTTAATCACCTCCAATTAAATATATATCACCTAATCGCTTATTCAATTTACCAGTGCCCAATATGAAAACTGTGAACACGTGCCTTGCAGTGTTTACGGAAATTGACGGTGGAATTAAATTTCAACCGCTCTCTAGATTATTGACAATGCTTTATCGGCTTATCAGATTTAAATTTTAGTATGGCGCGAGTGAGTTACGTACCGTCACGCAGTTGTATTTTAAAGAGCTATTTTCATTCTTTTAAAACTATGTTTTTGTTTATTCTCATTGTATTAAACTATATGTAATCTCTAAGACGGAAAGTCTTACCGTGTTGTTCTGGATGACAGCGAAAGCATAATGCACGAGTACAGTACCTAAATTTCAAGAAATAAGAGATTTGAAAATGAACCGAGAGTTGAGAACTTCATAATCATAGACAAATGAGTCCTCTCATTCCTAGAATGGTACATTTCGGGGGTCAAATTATCCGAGTTCAAGTTCATCTCCCATCAAGTTTGTATGCCAAAGCTGATATTGAATTGAGGTGTATGTTCTTCATTTCAGTATTGGTTCACGCCCAAGGTGATCATTCGTCGCCTGATCTCAACTACACGTTTATTTACGTCGCACATCCGCGGGCCGTCACGCATCTGTCATGGCGGAAAACCAGCAAGTATATGCCAAAGTAAGTCAGAAGTGCACATAACCTCTTATCTCTTAAGAGTTTAGAGGTATTCGCCTTTGAATGAGGTAGAGTGTAAGGTTTGACGGTAAGAAGCAATTCGAATGCGTTTGCGTTTATTTTTTGGCTATCTTTACCAATTTGTGCTTGGACTCGACAGTTGATAGAAAAAACTTCTTTAGTTTCTAATTCACACAATAATGTTTACTCTTCGGAAACGAAATCCTGATGAGTCTGTATACTCCATTTACCGTGGGAAACGCCCAATAGAGTCATGTGATCCCCCTAGCTACTTACTAAATGCGACTGACCTTTTTGTCAATTTGATGGAGATCTTTTATTGTACGTATTTTTTTTTGACGTAATAACGTCTTGTAAATTGTTGAACGCTGGCTGCGCCAACGAAAAAACATGACCGCAATATGTAGCGTTACTGGACGACGACGACGACGACGACGACGACGACACTTTCACATTTATAATATTAGTATGGACAAGTATAAAAGTACCTATGTTTTCTTATAACGTTATCACGTAAAATTATCGTCCGTAAACTTTTTGTAATGATATTTACTTGAAATTTCATTTTAGTACTAGCTTAATCTGAATTGAGCAGTGACTCAATACGACTCCTTCCACAAATAATTAGGGCCACCATATTCCTGCTCACTAGTTGGCGCCTGCGTTGTTTGAGCCGTCGATTGCCATTACATACAATAGTGTTAATGCCACTGCGGCATTTGAAGTTTCGGAGACTTCGGCTCGGTTACCAATTTAGCGTATAAGATAGCATAAAATGTGCTAGATTGTCAACACTGAACTTCACGCGACATACTCGTAAGCGCCCTTAGCGGCGAATTCATACACGACAGCCCTCATTGACTGTTTGGATTAGATTCGAGTCGGTATCACATCTCATTCGGTATTCCTTTAGAGGCAGCGTCGGCAACGTGCTAGTGACGTCATGCGTGGACAACATCTGCCGCGTGTGGGCGGAGACTCTGCTGCCGGACGACGAGTGGGGCGGCTGTGTGACCGCGCACTCGCGCTCGCCGCCGCGCCGCCAGCGCGCCACGCACCGCCACAAGCACCGGTTCATGCAGCGGCTGAAGCACATGAAGTGAGTGTGTTGTGGAAGTGACGCGATCTGCTAGTGCTGGGGTTCAGTAAGATAGAGAACGGCTAATTTGAATAGGGATGACGACAGGGTGAAGAAATCGAAATTCTAATTAGTCCGTCAGTCAGGTAATAAAAAAATATTAGACACGTATTTTTTGTTTTATCAAATTAACAAAGAATGACTTAGTTAAAACGCATTAAAGTTGGAGAGTGGGGGCTAACTACGTCACGGTTAGGTATAAATCGTACCTAATCGTGACGTCACGCGACATTTCAACTCAATATATCTCCGTATAAGTTTGATTACGTAAAAAAAGAAAAAATACGTGTCCAATACTTTTCAATAATATTCCTGACAGACTAAGGAAAAAAAGTTGTCGTCATCCCTATTACAACATAGCGATCGGAGGTGGCCACCTAGCGACGGATAGTGACAGGGAGGGAAAGAATACAACCACTTTTCGTAAGATAATTTTCATATGAGTTCAGTCCTACGTTACATTTAGGATCATACTTTAACAGATCGAACTGTACGGCTCATTACCATTACCACTTTAATGGATAAATTCTTTGAAATAGGTTAACAAAATTACCAATGAAGATTTTATACTTCTACTAGCTTCTACCCGCGACTTTGTCTGCGTGGAATATAAAATTGCCGATAACTTTTTCCTTTCCGACATCCGATTTCCGACAAACATAGCTTATATGTTGCTCCAAATGATGCTATATCTGCCCTTGAAAACTGCATTCAAATAGGTTCAGTAATTTCGGAGATTAACGCTAAGAAACAGACAGACAGACATAAAGAAAGAGACAGAAAATTACCCTTTTAATATAGTAAGAAGAAGATAGATTATCGTTCAGGGGTCTATTTTTCTTAGTCATAAAGTTCACTATATTTCCCACAGAACCTGTTTCCACATCCGACGGAACGCCCAGTCGTCCAAGCAGCCCGGTGCTCCGATACCAACCCTACCGTCCACGTACAGCGCCCACGATTTCCACAACCCTTACCACGCCAGCTCTTACACAGGGGGTGAGTTTACGGTACAGCACAGCACGACACAAATTAAAAGGCGCGCGGCGAAGCACTTGAGCCGTTGACGCAGAGTCTATTATTGTTTAATCCACAAGCCTTCTAAGTTGTGTAAACCTGTACTGAAGCAGATGGATTGTCCAAGTGACCAACTCTAACTAGGAAATGAAACGCCAGCTGAAGTTGGACCCCTTGACTGTCTATCTACTATTTTGCTGACTGTATAAGCAGCTAACAAACACTAGTATCATAGAAGGTATATCAGGACATTGTATCATAGAGGCTAAGATAAACTTTTGTTTTGTTTTGAAAATGTCTTTGGAATTCGTATTTGACCATTTTAGTTAAAAAGTACACCGAACGAAAGACTATTCCATTCCGCGACAGATATACATAATGTGATAGTGTATATCAAATAATCATGTAGTTCATTAGTTTAAAATCGCTGAAGACACGATATTATCATTATTTCCACTACCCTAAAACGTGGAAATAAGATATCAAAAAGGCACGCACTAAATTTCTCTAGCTTTAATTTAGAAATCATTTACTAGACTCGACTATTACATACAATGGCAACATGAAAAAGAACTGAATGTATTGTTCCAGGTCTCCATTTCCACCTAGCGGCATCTATAAACGCCGAAACAGACATACCGCTAGTCCCGTCTCTTTCTGGCGGAGGGCGGTTCATCCTACACTGGTTACACAACAAAGAAATGCACTTCACCAGCCAAGCTGAAGCCATATTGCATGATCTTACTAAAAAGGTACAGTTTACAAAGGCTTAAGCTGCTATATGTATTTTTAAATAACTGTAAATTTTAAAATCCCCCGACATGTCACCGGGATTTTAGTTTAACATAGTCAAAAAAAAGCAACTAACAGAGATATACACAGTTACACACGTAAAACCTTATTTGTGTCTTAATTTGGCTTTTTAAACAGAACTTAGTCATGATTTTTTTACCAGGTTTTAGACAAAGAAGAGACGGAAGAAGCAGGTTCCGACCACACCACACATCCGGACGGAGAGAATGAAACAAGTAGGTGTTATTAATTATATTATACAAATACTAGCTGACCCCGCGGACTTCGTACTGCCTTAGAAATTGTTTTTGGGTATGAAAAATAGCTTACGTCCTCATCTCAGACCCACTGAACATACACACCAAATTTCATAGAATCGGTCGAGCCGTTTCGGAGGAGTTTGGTTACAAACACTGTGACACGAGAATTTTATATATTAGATTAGTTAATTATTCATTTCTTGAAATAGCCGCAATACTACTAAGTAATAACTTACTATTGGTATCGTGAATAATATATCTATTTCCTTCTGACTCAGTCAGATCGTAGGTACAATTTTCGGTATTAGGAAAAGGTTTTGTTGAGGGGTATCCAAAACTGTTTAAGTGTGCAATATACTTACAAAACATACTTAGTAATCGGTACATTTTCATGATATATTCAATGCATTAATAATATAATTGCTTAAACATATTATATTTACTAGCTAAGTAACGAAGTTTCATCTTTAGGTTGGAAATTAATATCAAATTGTGAAGCTTTATTTTTTAATTGCCAAGGCATATTTCTGAAATATGTATAGCGTATGTAAGCGATTAGAGGCTAAAACGTATATCTATTGGCAAAGAAAGCTTTTAACTATGTATTCGCTTCGTCGCTTATTCCATGCTGCAAAGAACGCCGTCCGAGTCAGCACTTGACCAAAATGCAGTCTGAAGACAAGGATAACAGTAATAGTGATGAACAAGCAGGTAAAGTAGCATAATTAGGTTTTTTTAAAGTGAAGTTTTTGACGCGAACTCGGCATAGGCACCATATGAAGTCATAGCTTTTACGAACAGCCTTGCTTTTATGTACTAAAAGCATTTTTTTTATATGTTTACCAAACAGCTTGTAACTTGTTTTTCATGAAAAAAAATACAGTACCTTTTGATCGGCGCAGGATCCATCGCAGTACCTACTTCCAGAGAAGAAGCTCCATAAAATACCTGCACCAAGTGATAACTTGTAAAACAAAGAACAGCTGATGAAATTATTCAATTTCAGGCAGCAGAACTCTTATAGTTCACTCCAAATAACATGAAAATTTATCACGCACGAATCGATTTGTAACAAAAAAAAACTATCGATAGCAAATACGTAGATAGAGTAGCTTTTCCAAAAGGATTATTTTACAGGTAGTGGTAACCACAGCCATCCAACCCTGTCAAACACGACATCAATAAACTCCATAGCGACCGACGTAACGTGTACGCATCTACCGGACTCGCTTGACGCCAAAATAGAGGAATTGCTGAGAGACTGGCACCAAAGTCCGGATTTGCTGTTCTCTATACACCCTGTGGATGGCAGCTTTCTTATATGGTATGTGGATTGGATGTTTTTAATAATATTGGTCGATTTTAAAAGTTAGGTGGGCTGTTCTGCTCTGAAAATTAGCATTTTGGGTGTATTTCTATCGAGGTATGTACGAAAACGAGAGGTTATTTATTTTTCGGCCATGATCTTTACAAAATGAATGAGGCTTTACTTACAACTAGTAGTCGCGAAGAGTAAATAAAGACTTTCATATTGTTGCCCGGTCAACTGAACTACGACTATGATCTTAACGAATAATCTATACCAGAACTCGATGTTTTAAATCGTCCTCTTTTTTTGTATAATGAAAGCCATATTGGCCTTACTTATCATTGACACTGAGTGCCAGAAACCATCTCGACGAATCCAGGGCCTATATTCGAAGTCTTAAATAGGGATCTCGGTGTTCCCTATCGGATCGCTCACGCGTCAAGTTGAACTTTAAATCTATCAGCTTAAAATTCACACGACGCGTGAGCGATCCTATAGGGAACAGCGGGATCCCTATTTAAAGACTTCGAATATAGGCCCAGTTCGTATGATAATTAGACATTAGAGTACTGGAAGTGTTGATCGGTATTTCAAAGGCAGCGGAACAATGGATCTAAATGGACTATTAACTTGCAGGGTGTGCGAATGGCTAGACGAGCTTCAAGCGGGCGCGATTCGGCAAGCGCAAGTGTCGTTCTCCGCTCGCATTCCCTCGGCTTTCCCGCTGGGTGACGCGACTACGATGTGTACCCCGGCCGCGCTGTACCACGCCGCAGCGCAGCCACTGTATGTTCGGCATCGCACCAAGCCCGTCACACCAGGTCAGCGTTGTGTTTTTGCTGATAAAAAACTGGACGATACGAACACAAGTGTCAAGTGTCAAGTGTCGATAAGTAGGTGAGAACTTTGCGGGCGTTAATATCTCGCGTGCTCGCTAATTTAGCGGTAACCTCACCTATTTAGCTACAGTATAAAAACAGTCTTGCCTCTCATGTTCAACTAACCCACACTTTGAAATCTGAATTACGCGTATGTTAGTCACAAGACATCGATTAAAATTACCTTGTTTGCCTAACAAAACTGGACTATACAAACACAACAGGAGTCATTTTCAAGAAACATTGCCGTTTTATTTCTTGGCGAGATGCTTGATAAACTAACGATAGCCGAAAATTAACTTTTAATTCCATGGCACGAAATTTTAATTGTATTTAATAATGATTTCTAGGTCAACAAGAGTCGCAACCAGAAACCGTAACCACCCCATTGGCGAGCGTTCAAGAGGAGAAGGAAGAAACCGAGTGGCCTCAAACTGAAGAGCAGAAGGAGTCACAGGAAAATGGTGATACATACTTCATTTCATTTAAATCTAATAATCTAATAAGTATACATATAACGCTCGTACGTTACTGACCGACTGACGTAGTAACTGACTGGTGACAACGAACACTACGCACAGATGTACAAATCGTAAAAAGCAAAGCGCAGAGGAGCATTATGGGAAATAAATCCCAAACTTCCTAAATCCCAACTGAATCGGGGAAAAATGGGACATACGCGGGTTACACCGCGAGACGGCTAGTGAGATATATTTTCCAATGTATTGTTTATAACTTTTTTGATATTTTTTAGGTAATCTAGAAGAAAATAACAATGACATGAAGCGTAAAGCGAGTATAGCGACGGAAGATCTAGGGGAAGATCAGGAGGGCGACGTTTTAGATTCGGCACCGGTCATATCCATGGTGACCAATCACACTAACGGAACGCTCAATCTGTGGCAATTGACATTTGATGACAAATCTAAGTTTTCTCAGGTAAAAAACTACTACTACTACTACAGCCTACTTGCGTCTCACTGCTGGGCACAGGCCGCCTCTCATCACGAGAGGGTTTGGGCTATAGTCTCCACGCGGGCTCAGTGCTGATTGGGGACTTCACACACATCTTTGAATTACTTCGCAGATGCGTGCAGGTTTCCTCACGATGTTTTCCTTCACCTTTTCGGTGAAGGAAAACATCGTGGTAAATTCAAAGTGAATTTCGCACATAAGTAAACTTAGAGGTGCGAGCCGGAATCGAGCCCCCGACCCTCTGCATGAGAGGCGGTACGTCGAACCACTAGGCCACCAAGGTTTCTAAAAAAAAAAACTATTATTCAAAAATAAATGAAAGCTGCTATGTTTGCTAATCGAAAACAATTTGAAATTACTTTTTTTTTCTTAGATTAAGCAAGCCACTAAATAAGTATCTTTTTGTAGGTGCTATCAATAGGCCACGCGTCAAGAGCGTCCGGTCATAGATTTAGGGTGAACGACATCACATGCCATCCAGTATTACCACTATTACTTACGACAAGTCACCACAACATATCCGGTAAGCTGTGTTAGCTTCGGCCTTGCGATGTTGTCTTCATTACCTGCTTGTTTGTTGGTCTGTAATGGATTAAAGTATGACTTATGAGATATTATTTGAATTTTTAGAGATTGTACTTTTACTCAAGTTGCTTAGAGACTATAGAATCTCTAAGACACTTTTTTTGTATATTAATATAAACTCAAAAAGTACTGAACTAATTAAAAAAAATTGGTAATAAAAACTCCACTACCAGAAAGTAACATAGAATATGTTATGTCCCGGAAATTATCCCTCAAAGCGTATGAAAAGTTAAAGTATGAAATTCCACGCAGACGAAGTCGCGGGCAAAAGCTAGTTCATTATTATTATTTTATTATAATACACTAGCAGCTGTGTCTAAACTTGTGTCTAAAAATGCGGCCAGTCTATTTTGAAAAGAGTTCACTGTCGATGCACTTATAACTGACTCTGATTGAATTTTACTGTCCATGAAATTCGATTATGTTTTATTTTATCTTTTTATGATTCTAGATAGCGATAGAGCCATGGAATCAAGCGATGACCACGCGGCCGCCGGTGGATTGTGTTCGGAACTTATTATGTGGCGCGTGGAGTGTGTGGGGCCGCTAGGCAAATCGGGCGGCGTTTCAGAGCTGGCCAGAGTGAATTCGCCGCATTTGTCCGCCTTCAGCAACGTCGCGTGGTTACCCACGTTATTGCCTAGGTGAGCATGCTTGCTATAATTTTGGAAAAAAAAAAAAAAAAATGTTATGATAACGAGGGCCACCGTATTCTCTCTCGCCAGTTGGCGCCGCTGTCTTGTGCGAAGTGCCGTGTCGATGAAGTAGTGTCTGTGTGAGTAAGGTTTGGCTGTCAATGTCAAACTTTGCCATCACATAGGGAAGTCGTGGTGGCCTAGTGGTTCGACCTACCGTCTCTCGTGCAGAGGGTCGGCGGTTCGATTCCGGCTCGCACCTCTAAGTTTACAACTGAGCTTTTCGGTGAAGGAAAACATCGTGAGGAAACCTGCACGCATCTGCGAAGTAATTCAAAGATGTGTGTGAAGTCCCCAATCCGCACTGGGCCCGCGTGGGGACTATAGCCCAAACCCTCTCATGATGAGAGGAGGCCTGTGCCCAGCAGTGGGACGCAAATAAGCTGTAGTAGTAGTAGTAGTAGGTACAATAGTGTCAATGCCACTGTGGCATTTGAAGTTTCGGAATGTTGCCTATTTAGCATACAATGTGCTAAATTGGTAATTGGTAACATTCAATATCACGCGACACAAGCGCCTCTAGCGGCGAATTCATTCGCGATAGTCCTCATTTTCGTGTTATAACTTTATGAAACATTATTTTTCAGTACGACGCTCGGAAACCTATCAAACTCCCCGTCAGCGTGTTTCGTCGCCAGCGACGGAGAAAGCCTCAGAGTATTTCAGGCGGTTATCGATGCGCGGACGCTGTTAGCCGAAATAGCTACTTCGGAACGACGACACAACAACGTTATGGTATGAAATCCATATCCGCACTAATATAAATATAAGCAAAACGTAAAATATCGTCTCAGGTTTGCTTGACCCTATATAAAACTCAAGCTTTATAGTTATCATAACGTAGACATCTGCTAAGAAAGGATTTTTGTAAACGACAGCCTGAAGGAGGTAAAAAGGGGGTTCAATAGGGCGTGCCAGGATAAGCTAAGTGATTCTGCCCCCGATGAATTTGGGCTTGTAATTTTTATGGTTGGTGTGGCTCTACACCAGTAAATTTAGTATAATTCACATATGTTGTACATTGAGTCAAGATAATTATATGACATAATAATATTTTCATTATGTCATAGCAAAAAATAAAATAAAAGCTATGTTCTCCCTCAGATAAAATTTTGAAAAAAATACATGTTGTAGTTTATTAGTGGGTGTACTATTGGTGAAAAAACTAGAGCGGTCTCTAAAATGTAAATAATTTTAAAAAAATTGAAAAAGTTTAGTCAGCTTTTTTTTTTTTTGCTATGGCATAATGAAAATATTATTATGTCATATAATTATCTTGACTCAATGTACAACATATGTGAATTATACTAAAATCGGTTAACTAGAAAAAAAGTTATCAAAGAACAATGATTTTTCGTTTTTTTTTTTTTACAAAAACTATAATTTTTAGGGTGCTCAAATTTTGCACAATAATTACTGGTGTAGAGCCACACCAACCATAAAAATTACAAGCCCAAATTCGTCGGGGGCAGAATCACTTAGCTTATCCTGGCACGCCCTTTGTATGCTCCCGAATTCCACGCGAACGAAGTCGTGGGAAAGACCTATTCTAAATATGAATATGAATCTGCGTGTGTGTTTTTTCCTTTCTTCCGTCCATGGGTCACAGTGACCACCTCAATCTGGTGGACTGTGTGATCATTTGCTGACCAATTCGACAAAAAGAAACATGATTTTCCTTTTCAGCAATACGATCAGATGTCGATGTCATCTGATTCGACGCTAGAGGAGGAAGGCGCTATTCCGCTGCACCACCGCATTAAGATCGTGTCGCAGCAGTCAACGGCGCGGCCCGGCGCCATCATACAGCTGCACGCGATCGCGGACGCGACCCACGACTGGCACAACACGCAGCTGCTGCACGTGTTCCAGGAGCAGCTCATCACCGGTGAGAGTGACGTAGAGATCGTGTCGCAGCAGTCGACGGCGCCGTCATACAGCTGCACGCGACCCACGACTGGCACAACACGCAGCTGCTGCACGTGTTCCAGGAGCAGCTCATCACCGGTGAGAGTGACGTAGAGGTCGTGTCGCAGCAGTCGACGGGGCCGTCATACAGCTGCACGCGACCCACGACTGGCACAACACGCAGCTGCTGCACGTGTTCCAGGAGCAGCTCATCACCGGTGAGAGTGACGTAGAGATCGTGTCGCAGCAGTCGACGGCGCCGTCATACAGCTGCACGCGACCCACGACTGGCACAACACGCAGCTGCTGCACGTGTTCCAGGAGCAGCTCATCACCGGTGAGAGTGACGTAGAGATCGTGTCGCAGCAGTCGACGGCGCCGTCATACAGCTGCACGCGACCCACGACTGGCACAACACGCAGCTGCTGCACGTGTTCCAGGAGCAGCTCATCACCGGTGAGAGTGACGTAGAGATCGTGTCGCAGCAGTCGACGGCGCCGTCATACAGCTGCACGCGACCCACGACTGGCACAACACGCAGCTGCTGCACGTGTTCCAGGAGCAGCTCATCACCGGTGAGAGTGCCATAGAGATCGTGTCGCAGCAGTCGACGGCGCCGTCATACAGCTGCACGCGACCCACGACTGGCACAACACGCAGCTGCTGCACGTGTTCCAGGAGCAGCTCATCACCGGTGAGAGTGCCATAGAGATCGTGTCGCAGCAGTCGACGGCGCCGTCATACAGCTGCACGCGACCCACGACTGGCACAACACGCAGCTGCTGCACGTGTTCCAGGAGCAGCTCATCACCGGTGAGAGTGACGTAGAGGTCGTGTCGCAGCAGTCGACGGCGCCGTCATACAGCTGCACGCGACCCACGACTGGCACAACACGCAGCTGCTGCACGTGTTCCAGGAGCAGCTCATCACCGGTGAGAGTGCCATAGAGATCGTGTCGCAGCAGTCGACGGCGCCGTCATACAGCTGCACGCGACCCACGACTGGCACAACACGCAGCTGCTGCACGTGTTCCAGGAGCAGCTCATCACCGGTGAGAGTGACGTAGAGGTCGTGTCGCAGCAGTCGACGGCGCCGTCATACAGCTGCACGCGACCCACGACTGGCACAACACGCAGCTGCTGCACGTGTTCCAGGAGCAGCTCATCACCGGTGAGAGTGACGTAGAGGTCGTGTCGCAGCAGTCGACGGCGCCGTCATACAGCTGCACGCGACCCACGACTGGCACAACACGCAGCTGCTGCACGTGTTCCAGGAGCAGCTCATCACCGGTGAGAGTGCCATAGAGATCGTGTCGCAGCAGTCGACGGCGCCGTCATACAGCTGCACGCGACCCACGACTGGCACAACACGCAGCTGCTGCACGTGTTCCAGGAGCAGCTCATCACCGGTGAGAGTGCCATAGAGATCGTGTCGCAGCAGTCGACGGCGCCGTCATACAGCTGCACGCGACCCACGACTGGCACAACACGCAGCTGCTGCACGTGTTCCAGGAGCAGCTCATCACCGGTGAGAGTGCCATAGAGATCGTGTCGCAGCAGTCGACGGCGCCGTCATACAGCTGTACGCGACCCACGACTGGCACAACACGCAGCTGCTGCACGTGTTCCAGGAGCAGCTCATCACCGGTGAGAGTGACGTAGAGGTCGTGTCGCAGCAGTCGACGGCGCCGTCATACAGCTGCACGCGACCCACGACTGGCACAACACGCAGCTGCTGCACGTGTTCCAGGAGCAGCTCATCACCGGTGAGAGTGACGTAGAGGTCGTGTCGCAGCAGTCGACGGCGCCGTCATACAGCTGCACGCGACCCACGACTGGCACAACACGCAGCTGCTGCACGTGTTCCAGGAGCAGCTCATCACCGGTGAGAGTGACGTAGAGGTCGTGTCGCAGCAGTCGACGGCGCCGTCATACAGCTGTACGCGACCCACGACTGGCACAACACGCAGCTGCTGCACGTGTTCCAGGAGCAGCTCATCACCGGTGAGAGTGACGTAGAGGTCGTGTCGCAGCAGTCGACGGCGCCGTCATACAGCTGTACGCGACCCACGACTGGCACAACACGCAGCTGCTGCACGTGTTCCAGGAGCAGCTCATCACCGGTGAGAGTGACGTAGAGGTCGTGTCGCAGCAGTCGACGGCGCCGTCATACAGCTGTACGCGACCCACGACTGGCACAACACGCAGCTGCTGCACGTGTTCCAGGAGCAGCTCATCACCGGTGAGAGTGACGTAGAGGTCGTGTCGCAGCAGTCGACGGCGCCGTCATACAGCTGTACGCGACCCACGACTGGCACAACACGCAGCTGCTGCACGTGTTCCAGGAGCAGCTCATCACCGGTGAGAGTGACGTAGAGGTCGTGTCGCAGCAGTCGACGGCGCCGTCATACAGCTGCACGCGACCCACGACTGGCACAACACGCAGCTGCTGCACGTGTTCCAGGAGCAGCTCATCACCGGTGAGAGTGACGTAGAGGTCGTGTCGCAGCAGTCGACGGCGCCGTCATACAGCTGCACGCGACCCACGACTGGCACAACACGCAGCTGCTGCACGTGTTCCAGGAGCAGCTCATCACCGGTGAGAGTGACGTAGAGGTCGTGTCGCAGCAGTCGACGGCGCCGTCATACAGCTGCACGCGACCCACGACTGGCACAACACGCAGCTGCTGCACGTGTTCCAGGAGCAGCTCATCACCGGTGAGAGTGACGTAGAGGTCGTGTCGCAGCAGTCGACGGCGCCGTCATACAGCTGCACGCGACCCACGACTGGCACAACACGCAGCTGCTGCACGTGTTCCAGGAGCAGCTCATCACCGGTGAGAGTGACGTAGAGGTCGTGTCGCAGCAGTCGACGGCGCCGTCATACAGCTGCACGCGACCCACGACTGGCACAACACGCAGCTGCTGCACGTGTTCCAGGAGCAGCTCATCACCGGTGAGAGTGACGTAGAGGTCGTGTCGCAGCAGTCGACGGCGCCGTCATACAGCTGTACGCGACCCACGACTGGCACAACACGCAGCTGCTGCACGTGTTCCAGGAGCAGCTCATCACCGGTGAGAGTGACGTAGAGGTCGTGTCGCAGCAGTCGACGGCGCCGTCATACAGCTGTACGCGATGACCCATCGTACATGCGCCACTTGTCATCAAAGCGGTTAGTTTAGACTACAGGAAAAAATACCGCTTAACTTGGGGATCGCAAACCACCAGGTGTACCAATCGTGATAGAGACTATAGAATCTGCGCTCCATACTATATATGTCATGCTGTGTACGTCATTCAAGTAAAACGCTGCAAAGTTCAACTTGTGACCTCGCTCACAGAACGCAAAGCGTACTGCAAAACTGCAATGACATTTAAAAAGTCCTGTGCTTTAGATCTTCGTCCTACCCTTTCCATTCCTTCTCATTAACACTAGTATGAATGAATAAATATAAAATGTATGCTTTAATTTTGATGCGTGCTCAGTTTCCATGAGCTTTGAACCTGTATATTCAGTGATTACGAATATTCTGCAAACTCATAGCATGTATTAAAACTGCAACCTTTTCACAGGCGAACGCACGACAGACAGTGAGAACTCAACCGACGAAGGCTCCGCGAACACAATAACTGAGGCCGGGTTAGAAGCCATAGTGGATTTGCGCAAAGCGGCCGTTTTCAATGAGCCCTTCTACATTGTCGTACTAGAACGGACAGACGGAGGATCAACGGTTCACATGTGGCGACTGACGGTGTCTTCGCAGGCTGATCCCGCAGGTATATTCTAACAAATACAATCTTCTTGCAGATTCATATGATCAGAAAGATCTCTTATTACAGCCACCCAAAGGCATAGTGCTGTAGTCCCTAATTAGGTCGAATTACTGAACAATATTGCGGGAAGACGACGCTGTGTTCTCGGCAATTCTTATAATAATGTGGATGGTGATGACCAGTACTTATGGTCCTGTTTGCTGATTTATTATGCTTTACTTTTGAGAGATTACGGGCTCTAAATTACATACATTATTTTAATAAACAGCATTCACCTGTCATCAGGCTTGAAGGACTTGAGAAACCGATATAATAGAGACTAGTAGGTAGTTCTATCCATTTTCTTGATAACGTCAGGTTAAGTTCACTTTTCTTTCCAGATGATTTAACAAACAGCATGATGTACGTGCCAGACAGTGCGCTGATACAGGAGGACGAGGGCGAGTCTCGCAAGAACTCGGTCTCGTTCGACAACGAGCGCGCGCCGCCCGCGCCGCCGCCCAACTCGCACCTCGCCATTAACACGAAGAAGGTACCACTACAGATATACATGAAAAATACGAGTAAATATCACATACTTATCGTATAGTTTGATTTAGAATGGGATATTAGCAAATTATTCCTTTCTAAAATAATTGAACTTTTAATATAACATTTATTTGGCTTTGGGGCTGTCTTAGGCTTGTGCTCACATAAATTTCAACTTAAAGACTCACCAACATAAATAGCTCTTAAACTACGTCTTTATGTTTTACGTACGAGATGTGCATTCAAGGCGCGAACAGAATACGCTCATATAATAGTTTCATCTCACGACTGCGGCCGAGCCATGGTTGTGGTAGTGACGCGTGTGAAGCGGAGAGACAGCGAGACCGTATATGTGTATCCACTCGCACTATCATGGCTCACCCGCAGTCGTGAGATGAAACTACTATACCACAGTATAAGTTTAAATTTTATCAGAGTAACTTGACTTCTCTTCGAGAGTGTCTTCTGTACGGTGGTACTACAACAGTATTAACAAGACCCTACTATCCATTGACATCTGTTTTCTAATTGGCAGGTATGCGAATGCCCCCTAGCATTGCCAGATGGGGTAGACGTAATCCACGCAACACCAGCCGCGGGGCATTTAAGCTCGGCCTCGATTTACCCCGCTTGCCTCGCGCCCTATATTCTGGCCACTGCCTGTTCTGACAGTACTTTAAGGTAAACAAAAAAAATAATAATTTTTAATAGTGCTTCTAGCGTGTGGTATTTTTTTACAATAGTTTTGTATTTCAGATTCTGGAAATGCAATGTTACGAAGAATGGCGACGATGACTACGATTACTCATGGAAGGAATGGGAAATGATGAATAAGGATCAAGAATCTACTATAGACATTCCAGGTACATACGGTTTTCTTGGCTATATTAAAAAAAAACAACAATATTGTTCAACAGTCTCATAATTTGTACCTATTACTTGTCCATAAATAGTATCCTCGATTTGTTAGATTTTTATTATTGTTTCGTACTTTCATGTTAACTTTCTTAACTTGGTTTAATATCAACCTGTATACCTTATTATATCAAAAAATCAATTTCAGGTCAACCCCTCCACATAAGCGCGGCGTACTCAGGCCGCATCGCTTGCGCCTACAAATGCGGTCGTTCCTTCACCCGTCCAAAAGGCGGCACCACAAACACAAACGCCAATCCGGACGCTCGATTCGTGAACCTGTGCGTGTGTGTGTACGAGTGCGAGAGCACGGGAGGGGCGGAATGGTTGTTGGAGGACACTATTCCGTTGAAGAATGTGAGCCTGCCGAGGGTCGGAGTGTGCGCAGATACGCAGATTGATCTGTCGTATCTGCATAATACGGCGTTCATGCAGAAGAAGCAAAGGTTGACGCAGGTTGGTGTGTTTTAATTTGACACTACATTAGTATATAATAAAGTCCCCCCGTCTGTTTGTCTGTTGTTTGCGATGAACTCAAAAAATTGAGATTTTCGGATAAAAAGTTTTGAATCTATCACCGGTTGGATAGACACACTTTCAAATGAACTAAAAACAAAACAACCAAAAGTACAGCACAGGATAGTAGTAGTACAGGATTTGATGTACGTAGTACAGCAAGGTAAATACATGCCGCGTTTATTAAACGAATTTCTTGAATGATCTCACTCAAATCTCATCGTGTCGAACTTATCAATTCGATGTATATAAAACTAGAATAGTGTGGTTACCAAGGGACTGACCGACAACGAAAGTTACTGGTCTTAGATATCTGAATTTTGGCATGCAGGTTCATTAGAGAATTAAGCGGAGCACTAAATGAATATTTCCCGAAATCCTACGGGAACAGGAAAACATTTTTCTCAAAAATGGCGGGGAAACTCGTCATTGTCTGCTTTCTGTCAGACCGCAAAGTGCGTCATTGACAATCAGTCAAAAATTAAAAAAAAAAAAACTCAACTGCATGCCCCGGAAATTTGTATGAATTTACTTCCGCGGCATGTATAAGCGCAGGGAATGTTGTATGAAATTTCATTATCGTACAGGTACTTTTTTTTTAAACTGATAAATACGCGAAGGAATTCCCAAACAGCCAAGTCTGCATGTTCTGTATCTGTCAATTGATGCGAAACCAAACGTTTATATCCGTGTCTGAAACAGCGCAATGTATTTCAGAACGGAATTAAAAAAAAGAACGATCCATAAAGAGCGGGAGTTCTTGTCTTGTATCAGATTTATTTAGCTAAATTTCATGAAAATAGTTTACTAGTTTGGTTTAAAAATTAATAAAAGGTCTTAATTTTTATAAAAAACGAGAAATCTACATGCGAGTTTTTAACTTGCCGTGTTAGTGTGTCTGTTAAAGTCAAATATCGGTGAATACGAAATAAGACTGGCGTTCCATTGGATTTGTTGTAAGTACTTGACTACCTTTGCGTGCGTGTCAATGCTGTATTATGAATACCTAATATCAAGGTTTTTTTTTCATTTTTGAGAAAAGCACTATATAAGCCTCGGCACGTGAAAGGCTTTGCAGGCTTCGTACATATTAAAGGGCCTCGGCGAAGCCTCGGCCCTTTAAACCAGTAATCAGCCTGCAAAGACCTACTTTCCCGGCCACGGCAATAATGTACTATAACCTACGTGGGTTATACCGCGGTAGACGGCAAGTATCTACATAAAGTGCCATTCCAGGTGCTTCAAACCCTATCATCGGACGAGAGCCGTATTAACCGCAACGGCGATAGTGACACAGGAAAGTCCGCCGGTCTTCTCGCCGTGCCGTCCTTCAGCACGCTACAGTCTTTGCGGAAGAGTATCATGGAGAATGGCAACACCTGCCCGCTGACGCAGAAACACCTGGTGCAGCTCGACTGGGTGTCCAAGGAGGACGGATCGCATATACTGACGGTGGCTGTTGGTAGCAGGGTGCTGCTGTTCACGCCGGTTTCCAGCGACCTGGCGCAGGCTAATTTGAAGGTAGGTCTTCACTAATTTGAAGGGATGTTTTAGATGAATTTTCAAGTAATCCATGAAAAAGATGAACCAGAAGTTTCAAAATCCTGCCTAATTTATTACTTTTTGCATTTCTCTGTCTTTTAGTCTGTTTCTGAACCACTCCGTGTTCAATAAGCTTACTGAATTCCGCTTTGCACTTTTTGGACCGCGAAAGGATCGGAAATGAGCTTTCGAATTTACTTTGGCATCATTATTTCAGCTGAAATGAGTCCACTTCTTAATCGAAAGGTTCACCTAATTGACTGATCCTGCGCAACTCTTCAAACTTGTTTACGTAGCTAAGTCAAATCTACAACACTATCAGCCATGGGCGTACCCAGCTTCTTACCCTTTGAGACAAGCACATATCCAGCTTGGATCCAGGGAGGGGCCAGACAAGTCATTTTGGGTCATTTTGAATGGGGAAAATGGGGAAACTATATCCCCCTTACCCATGCTATCAGCTTAGTTCAATATGTCCTAAATTCTATTAATAATTTCAGGCGATGAAAGAATCGATAAACAACAACCGTCCCATACTCCGGAAAGCTTCGTCACTGGCCGCACCGTTGTTCATCGAAGAGATTCGCTGGATGCAGCTGAGGCGCATCCAGCTTAAAACAGCTGATGGCTTGCCGCCCCTGCCCATGCAGATATCGTGGGTCCGAGACGGGATCTTGGTCGTTGGCATGGATTCGGAGATGCACGTGTATTCCCAATGGAAACCCGAGAATCAGAACGCTGCGCTGGGAATGCCTGGAGCTCAGGTATCGTTTTGATTGTAAATAGACATGTTATTACTTTGAATGTGCTTTATAATCATCGTGAGCTTGCAAGTTGATGACAACTTACATGTAGTCAGCTGCATGATTTTCAGATAAGAGACGCACATATTTGTAATTTTACAATCAAGTTTGTATTGACCAGATATTTGTAATATTTTTATAAAATGTTGAGTTGATCGCCATTACAAGCTAAATTCTATCTGACGCGCAAATATGCTCTCTTACTGTTAAATTAACTAGGTTTGTACTAGTTAACTATATATCTTCTGTTATACTTTTTGTTTTTATTTTTAACTGATTTATTTATACATTACGTATACTGTGGTAATCGATTTTCGTTCCTACAGGAAATAGAAGAGGGAGGCGAGTCCCGTGCGCTGCGCGACTCGGACTTGCGCGTATCGGCGCCGCATTTGCAGCGAGTGTCGTCTATAAATCTGCAGCTGTTAGAGCGAGACGCAAGACGGCGGAACAAAACTCAGCCCGATCAACCGCAGGTAAGACCCCCACTTAGGTCGGGTTGCTATATCCACAACATGCCTCGTCTTTGATATGGATAGGTAAAATTTGACAGATTGTCTATGGAGCAAATGTAAAATTTCACCATCCGTATCTAAAACAAGTCGTATTGTGGTTCAACATAGGAACCGGACATTAGAAGCTAAGCACTGTTATGATACTTATGATGGAAAGTATTAGCCTTTTGTTAAAAAGAGTGAAATGGGGTTGTAATAGCAGAAGAAGAAATTAGTCGTTACTTACAAAGTAGTTGATCCACGGTCATATCGGCTCTATTCTTCACTTAGTTGTGCATTGTCAATCATCTGAAATCAGTATAATACACTGACACACACTGACTACGCATTTCCAAGAGAGGACGTGACCTTACCCACCCATTGCTCTTATGCTTCAGAAATTATCATCTCGGACCGTCAAATGATATTGACTCTTACTAACATGAATATAAATAACTACCAATTCCGAATAATGTTATCTATATTACTTTTTACTTTAGCCACTGCTGGACTACATGCCAGACTACGGCCTATTTGAAGCATCGCAGATGGCTTGCCCTGTTCTTCCGCAATACCACCCTAAACAGCTGATGGAACTGCTCAACAGCGGGAAGATTCGCTGGGTGAAGGCTATACTTGCGCATCTTGTAAGGTAGGCAATGTAAAATTTTATGTGAAACAGTTGTATTTGATCTGAAAAGATGGCAAGAAGAAACACCTTTGTCTTCTCAAAGAGTAAGGCCGATTTCTTGTTGGAGGCCCAGTCCAAGAGATAACACTGTGCGCTAGAGCGAGAGGAACGTTGGTATTCTTTCTCCAGCGCATAGAATTGTCCCTCTTTGAGCTCTCTCTTAACGCTCAATGTGGACCGTTAAAATTAGGTTTCAGGTTATATTAAGGTCAAGGTTAGCGCTCGTAATCTCAAGTCAGATTCTAACTCACATTAATTTTGTTCTGACTTTGGGTTATGTGTCTAACTGATCCAAACGGGTCTCAAGAGTGTCCGTTCTCCTTAGATGTATTGGTGGGACATGCGCCAACCGCGGATCGCAAGGTGACGAAGACAGTCTATCAAGACAGGTATGAAAAACGACAAAATATCGATATTGGCACGCAATTTAGCGTATGTCAAAGTGCACCGTTATATTTATCGATTGCAATCGATAGACGATCTATCGCAATCTATAAATTAAAAGAAAAAAAATGCAGTTCTACAAATTCTCTTCACTTGCGGCCTTGTAAACTAGCTATGACACTTTTCAAACTACGCGTCAGTAGCTTTTGTAATTATTTGGATACTGTTGTTCTATTCGTGTCGCCAATGATTCTCCTCCTCTTGAACTTTGTACAATGAAATTTCTACTCGTAGCTTTTTTGATCTAAGCAATTGGCATGAGTATGAGGCTATATGAGATACGTATTGTCCTTAAAGCTTAGCTTGCATTGTTGCCCTTATTTATGGACTTACTGTAAACAAATGATACAAGTTCAAGTTTCGTA
Source organism: Aethes cnicana (assembly GCA_963971205.1). Taxonomy (NCBI): domain Eukaryota; kingdom Metazoa; phylum Arthropoda; class Insecta; order Lepidoptera; family Tortricidae; genus Aethes; species Aethes cnicana. The sequence goes on from OZ020286.1 coordinate 5,196,843, forward strand.
CATGAAAATACACTATGAATTTAACTGGCGATGGACGTGTCAATATGTTTCTTCATCTATGTTAAGAATTGTATCCCTGCTTAGTTACCACGACGAATGCATAAACACCCCCGTGACACTTCACAATATTAAACCCTAGATCGCATGAGAGAACGTATTAACATTGAGAAGCGTCACCCCACTCGCGATTAATAGTCGCAGTCGCAATTGCATGTCGCACGTGTGTTACAGCGCGGCTGGTCGCGATCGCGTACTTTGTCGGTGTCGTTTGCGGCGGGCGCCGCATCGCCGCTAGATGGCGTTGCTCAGGTAAGTTTCACAAAAAATAAATAAAGATATTATTTCAAATTGCGAGTTATGTTTTTAAGGACACTGGGAAAGTGTCTAACTACTTCGATATGAAACTAAATTAAATTGGAATCGTTTGTAAAAACATATTTTTGATAAATTTCGAAAAATAGAAGAGGAAAATGAAGTTTGTTTGAAACGTTGCTTAACAGGACGCAGCTGGGTATCTAAGAGGTGGAGTCTTCTTAGTATTACAATTTATTCTTAAAATCTTAAATTAAAACGTTTCTTAGTTTTTCTTTTTTAGTCTAACAGAATTCTAGTTTCGAAAAGGATTCTAAGTCTCGACGACATAATAAAACTAGATTATACTGTTACTATAAAAATAGCTAAAGCAGTAGGTAATTTACAGATCTTGTGAATGGACGAAGTGACATAGCCCTTTCTAGAAGTAATAATGAGGGTAAGACACGGCATTGAAAAGCAAGAGCTCTTTTGGCGGTATCATTAAATTAAACGTATACCATTATTTGACTCGCTCACTTAAAAGTCCCCTACTAATGCTTGCGATGTTCTCTATCGGTCAGTGTTGTGTTCATCTTCATATTGTACAAAATCGACGGCATTTCATATGCATTATTGTCTGTTTGTATATATATGTTTATGTAAGCCTCTATTTTTAGTAACATAATTTTATACAATAATAATTTTATTTATTTTAAAGTGGTTTTGTATTTCAACTAATTTAGACGAATGAATGTAGATAACGGAAGACGTCCAGTTGGATTATGCTGAAATAACTTCAGTGCCACCACTGCCTCTTTGGACCTTGCTTGTGGCTGACACGGAGTCAGCACATCATCCCGCCACTATTCAGGAAGCTAAGGTGAGCAATAGGTTGTGGTAAACGGTAAATTTTGAAATATCAAGAAAAATGTTACATTCAAATATTGTGCTCTTAACTCTTAAGATTAAAGACAGTGGGGGATGGCACAACAGCCTCCCTCACTCATCTTACGTAACGCAATACAGATATTTTGTGACAGAATGGTACTTTCCCGGATGAGCCAGCTCGAATACGAGCAGTAATCGAAGGCTCAAGTTTGAATGTGGTATAGCGATTCGTCTAGATCCGTCAAACCTAACCCTGAATATCGATTGAACGTGCTACTCTAGAATTCAAAATTAAATCTTTGAAGCAAATTGGCCACTTACGAGCATTTCTGCACGTCAGAAAATTGAATGAATATACCCATCTATTCTAGCCCATTGCTGAGAACAAAACCGCAAAAAAACTCAGTAGAGAGCATTTTTTTAATTTCAATTAGGCGCCTGAACTGTGTATTCGTCTACTATTTTGAGGCAACGTGTTTAAGGCAACGTTTTCCTATTTTATAGACTTATACGGAACTATTCGAAGGCACGATAGACGTCGACGAAGATTTGGACGCGCTGTTGCTAGGCGACGACGAAACCGTCGATCGTCGCCCCTCCATGCCAGAGAGACAGCCGCTCTCACACTTCGGGCCTCGGCAGGGTATGTCTCACTCTACTAATACATTAATTGTAAATTGAAAGAATCCAGTGGTATTTATTGGAGTTCACCTCATCATCATCATCAACAGCCCATAGTAGTCCACTGCTGGACGTAGGCCTCACCCAATGCACGCCAATGAGCTCTGTCCAAGGCGTGCCGCATCGAATCACCTGCTGGCGAGTTTTTGAGTTTCTAAGCCCCGCTTGCACCAAGCCGCTAACGGTTAACCTCTTAACCCATGTCAGATTCATACAAATAAATCCGAGTTAAGCTGTTAACCCGAGGTTAGTGGCTTGGTGCAAGTGGGTCTTATATGATCAGTCCTACGAACACCTAGTGTGTTGCGCTCCATAGCCCATTGGCAAACTTTGAGTTTGGACTTTTAAGTCTTAGTCAACGACCAAGTCTGGGCGCAGTTGGTTAGGTTGCAAAGAATACACATGTCAACGAGTTTGCGCTTCAGAGAAAGTGGAATAATGCCCTGCATGACGAATAATTGTCACGTAATATTTTCTAATTTCTCCAGGCCGCATCCTCTCTCGCCTGCTTACGCACACCCATCTACCGGGGCTGAGCTCTTTGGATCAAATGCACTTGCTGGCATTAGCCGATACCGTGTCGACATGCGACGCGGATTTCGCTGAGCGATTCGCCGCCAACGCTCGGGTGGATGTCGCCCAAGGTTCTGGACAGGAGATCTTACCTGGTAAGTTGGTTTCTGGAAAAGCTGGGGCCTATTTCTCGAAGCTTATTAGTCTAATAATATTACTCCATGAGCTAATACTTTTTACAAGTTCATTAGTGTGCGTTTCTGGAAGCTACGATGGTAGAATATTGGTTACTAGTTGCTAACTAATAAATATTAGCTTAGTTCCTGTTTCTCCAAGCTTATTAGACTAATAATATGATCTCAGGAACTAATATTTTTTACAATTTTATTAGTGTGCGTTTCTGAAATCTACGGTGGTAGATATTAGTAACTAGTTGTCAACTAGTAAATATTTGGCTAATATTACGCAAGTAAAGTCAGTTTTGTTTCATGAAAGTTCAATTTCATTGCTACTCTTGTAAATTACAAGGGTAAAGCTATTGGTCTCGGAAGTCTTGTAAAAGTTATTAGTACAATTTATTAGACCTAAAATACCGGATAAACAATTAAAATGTGTTCAGATTTAGTACTCAACATCTAATAGAAACCCTTACGAGGCAGAAGCAACGCTAAAATTCAATAAAAGGTTTCGGTTATCTAGGCACGAGAATTCAAGATCCCAAGCTTGTATCGGGCCTGAGTTGACTCAGTTGACTGGGACAATGTACTGGAAAAGTTCCCAAATAAAATATTTCGCTGAAAGCAAAATTAATGGTTTTAAAACCATATATTTAGATCCATATTTACGAATAATAAAGATCGTTTTAAATGTAGACTTTATAACAAACCACTCTTTGCTTATTTACGATCCCGCCAAAAATGCATACTTACATCGCTGTTTTTTTTTTAATTTGGCATAAGTCATAGGCTGCGTATTACGTTCAGCCTATCTTAACTAATATTTTTCATTGATTTACCACTATTAGTTACTAGTCTAGTAAAAATATTGGAGAAACAGGAATTATTAGAACTTGTAATTTGATCTCTAGTAAATAATGAGTCTAATGACTAATAAACTAGTAAAACTAATAGTTTCAAGAAACACACCAATTTGCCTACTTATTAGTAATATTTTTCACTCGTGTACAACAATTAGTTACTAGTCTAGTAAAAAATATTGGAGAAACAGGAATTATTAGAACTTGTAATTTAAACACTAGTAAGTAATGACTAATAGACTATTAAACTAATACTTTTGAGAAATAGGCCCCTGGTGTGAAAATTGGTTGCAAAACTTTACTCAGTGGCTTTCAGTGTCTATGTACTTGTAAAACACCAGACTTAATGTATTTATTTGCGTGGATAAAGCAATTATGGACTCTTCGTCGACGTAGGTGCTATAGCACGACATAACTTGGAAAGCGCGCGGATTTAGCAATAATAGGCTCTGCGTCAACTGCTCAAGTGGGTCGCCGCGCGCCTTCTAAGTTAGATTGTACGCAGCATGATAAATTGTGTTGCGCTGTACATGTACTATTGACCCCGTAGTAAACGCAGGAGAACTTCCGAACCACTAAACACGATTAGCTTTCTAACAAGTAATAAAGTTAAACCAGTGGTTTTATAACTACGCACTTGACGCTGCGGTTTCGACTGCGTTTATGTCCTGGAAATAAACATGCATATGAGAATTTTTATGCTAAGCATTGGTAAAATCTGTCCTCAGCTCATCATCGAATCATATTCTTTTTGGGCTTGTAGTAATGAGAATATCTCTTCCAGATTCCCTGGACGACTGCGGTCTGCGCTTCCTACTAGCAATGAAACACTACGGCTATTTATTACGCTGTCTGCCGATCGCTCAACGCGCCAAACAACAACACAATGGCGTGGGCACATGCAACCTAGTCTGGGCGTTCCACTCGGAGACGCACGAACAACTGCTGGCGTTAATTCCTGGGTATACCAAGGGACAACCCAAATGGACCACTATGAGGGAATTAGGTAAGGAAGTAGTTTCCCTATAGAAAATATCAACACTGGAGGCGTCGCCAAAACGTTGCATGAGGGAATGGTTTCAATATTTTAGAAAGACTATCTAAAATACGGATTTTGTACATGCTATTGCTGCTGCAAAGCGTAACAAAACAACGAGTGATGCATCTGAATGTTAGAAGTTAGTTTGCTAAGGATGAGTTTATTTTTCAAGTCATGTTGGGGTAACAGGGAATGACAGCTCGGCTATACTCGTATCCACATAAATAGGTGCTGGAAATACAGTCGATGCAATTCGCCCTTAAATTCAAATAAAAATACTTTAAAGTATTGGCCATAAAATAAATTGTGATCCTAATTTTTTTTAAGGTGTGGGTTGGTGGATCCGTGGCGACTTACTCCGCGTGTGTATGGAACGTCTCGCGCGCGCGTCTTACATGGCGAAACAGGATCCGATGGACGCGGCTTTATACTACCTAGCCATGAAGAAGAGAATGCTCTTGTGGGGTCTGTTCCGGTCGTGTAGGGACGAGAAGATGACTGCCGTAAGTTAATATTAGGATTTGGATTCACCTGTCTCCGTATTGCCAATATTTCGCGTCATAATAACCCCGAAATACCCTCTGATATTTAGAGGCTAGACATAAGTACTGTTTCTTTTATGAGATAAATAAAATAACTACATACTTACTGACTTTGAAGACACACTCCTGCTTTCAAACCTTGGTCACGGCACCAAAGTGTAATCGTCATGGTATTTGCATTTCCACAGTTCTTCGCAAACGATTTCGCAGAAGACCGATGGCGCAAAGCCGCGTTAAAGAATGCCTTTGTATTACTGGGAAGGCAAAGGTTTGAGCACGCGGCCGCTTTCTTCCTCTTAGGAGGAGCTTTGAAGGATGCCCTGGAGGTAATTTGAACCTAATCGCTGTCCAATAGAACTTTTGTTTATAGTGGGTAATTTCAATGACTTTTTCAGGTGTTGATAACACGCCTCGGCGATTTGCAACTAGCGATGGTTGTGGCGAGATTATACGAATGTGATAACCCTTCTTCTCCAAGTCTAAAGAAACTGCTAATGGATGAAGTTCTTGGGTGAGTTTCGAATAGAAATTACCGCAGAAATGATGTCCGGCTTGTCTTTATTGTTATTTATAACGTATACGTGCCTGCCTCATGCGCTGGTACTATGCTAGTAAAGGACGAAAGAGATAGAACAACAGATATTTGACAAATTAAGCCAAGTGAAGTGCCGGCATTACACATTGATTAGGTGTGTTCACTGAAAACTTGGCGTGTGTTACTCTCTCAAGAGGTTTACCAAGCGAAGAGTAATGTGCAGAGACTATGTCTAAAAATTCCCTATCACCACGATATTTTTCTGTCATTGGTTGGTAGGGAAACGAGTACACAGGCCACCTGATGGTAAGCGGTCATTGCGGCCCATGGATACCGAAATCTTATGGTGTCTTATTTAACAAACCATAAGATCTCGAATGCGTTGCCCACCCTGAGGCCAAAGATGGAATGCCTCTGTGCCAGTAATTTCACCGGCTGCCTAAATATCTATCCCTGTACAAAACTAGACCATGTCTAGACTTGAGACCCTGGAAATGGTAGCTAAATTTCACATTCCTGAGTCTCGAATGATCTTTCTCAGCGGTGAAACCGAAGACGGCGAGGTGGACTTGGAGCGGGCACATCCCGACCCGTTCGTCCGCTCCATGGCGCTATGGGAACTCAAGCGGTACGGCGAGGCGCTGGACACGCTGTTGACGCCCGCGGGCAGACTCCACGCGGCGAGGGATAACGAGCCTATGCCCAGCGTGTTCAACTTCTACGTGTACTTGAGAACGCACCCGCGGTTGAAGAGGAACAATCTGCCCAGCCAGGTAAGCTGTGCGGATGGTCTGAAAGCCTATTTAAAAGTTCTAGTGGTGCTGGGATTTGAATTGAAATACAGTTCGTGGAAATACTACTGAAAATACTAAATTCGCTGTCGACTGGTCGAAACTGGTTTGAAATAATCGATGGAATAAGTCGGAGTATTGTTAATTAATAAAAAAATACATCAGTTGCATACAAGTTTGCTGGATTAGATAATTACCACCACCATCACCACAACAGCCTATTTACGGCACAGGCATCTCATCACGAGAGTATTCGGATTGGGCTATAGTCCCCACGCGGGCCCAGTGCGGATTGGGGACTTCGCAACCTATCCGTGAATTACTTTGCTGATGCGGGCAGATTTCCTCACGATGTTTCTTTCACCGAAAAGATCAGTAGTAAATTCAAATTGAATTTCGCACATAAATAATTTCTGAGGTGCGAGCCGATTCGAACCTCCGACCCCCTGCATGAGAGGTGGTAAGTCAAACCACTAGGCTGGCTTGGATATTAGCTTCATCGAAACTAAACCTCTGAAAAAATACCTAACTTGATTTTATTTCGTCTCATAGAATTACTTTTTCCCGTCATAGTAAAGCATGTTTATGAAATTAAATGAAATAGTTTTATTTGCCATAAGTGTGGTAAACAAAGATCTTCATTTTAATTAGGAACACACACTTAGCTATCTTTAGCATGCAAAAGATACAGAACATAATAAGTAATATAAGACACGATGATAAAAGTAGTTAATAATTAATCAAGCGATCATTACACAATCTCAACGAGAATGTCATAATTTTTATAATGATATAGTATTTTAATTATAATGTAATAATTTTATTTAATTATAATGTATGCAAAACTATAAATATTTATTAAATCTATAGTTATTTGTGCAACAAGAGAGCAAAATTGTTTTTTGCTTCGAGTGCCATGTTTGAGTCCTGAGCTAGCGAAAGATTCTATAGTTGAATCACGAGCGTTCAGCGAGTGATTCTAGTTTAGAATCTTGAGCTAGCGAAGGACTCAAGGGCACGAGAAGTAAAAGAAATTGCTCTCGAGTACCACATACAATTTTTCACCTCAGTAGCGAGAACACATAAAAGGTACTTGCAAAGAATAGGTACTTACATCACGAAACATATGAAATAACATTTCTTCTTCACTCCTTTCACTCAAATTATTACTTGAATTCCATGTTTTAAAAGAATTACTTTAAAGTTAGTTATCGAAAATTAAGAAGAAATACATGATTTGACATGAGAGAATGGCGGCAATTTTCTAAACGTATGTTCGGAAACTAGTACAATGATAAATTTTTCGGTAATATTTGAAAACTTTAAGTTTACTTTAAATTAAAACTTTAGTTTAAAATGTTTACAAATAACATAATTATATGAAATATAAGTCATTTAAAAATTGTAAGATTTTCAGAAGTTAAATCAACGTAATTTTAATGAAGTTTTAATGTCTAAAAATACGGCGGTACTGATGCGTTGCGCGTATCCGAACGTTTCTAGTTCAGTTTTTTTTTGTACGAAAATAGATTCGCACTAAGACTTGCCTAGTATAATTCTACCTCTTTTCTTAAAGAAAAGAAGAGAGCTGATAAAATCGAGATAGTTTGAATTATTGGTATAAGAAGTAGTTACTAGTTAGATGCCGCAGTATGAAATCACCATTCGCATAATCAAATTTAAAAAAAAAAGAAAAAGCGCGGGTACGATTTAACTGTGGCTGTAAGGCTTAGGCCTTTGCCTTTGCCTGATAGGATTGTCTGATGGGATAAAAGGATTTAAAAAAATCAAATTAAAAAAATACTTTGTCTCACTGAGTGAAACAAACACGATTTTGCTCACTAATTTCTGACAGCAAAGTCTACTTGTTCGAGCTGCTGAGGTGAAAAATATATTTCCATCCATTTTTTACCCCAGGGAGCGTCTTTGGCGTTCTTGCAACAAGAAGCCGACGAGGGCATCACGCGTTTGGAGCGCCGTCTCTATTTCCAAACGGCGCACGGCCACTTTAAGGCCGGGTGCCCGGCGCTAGCGCTGGAAGTCCTCTCGAAGCTGCCAGCGAGGGTGCGGGACGAGAAACGCGCCGCGCCCGTGTCCGCACCGTCGATTGACGAGGCGAACATACATACTGGCCAGTTGGCTGGAGATGCGAGCGAAAAAAGTAAGTATGAGCTGTGAAAAGTAGAACGTCAATCTCTCTGCGGCGTACAAAAGATCCCTATGTCCTGGTGGTGCTTGAAATGTTCATACAGTCTTACTAGGAAGCGACATCTTTTATCGCATTTAACAATTATTCCGGGCGTATTATTTTGTATAAAAGTTTTCCTTCTAGGTTTGCTTACCTTGCTTTCTATACGAAATCAGTGTATACGATTACTTGGCTGCTTGCCAAGCATCAGAACAACTATAGAAGCTACCGGTGTCCATTATAGATCCTTACGAAATATTTCCAAACGCAATGTTATCGTTTTACAGATACATTGAGCTCGATGGTTGCTTTATAAAATGAGTGTAGATAAAGTTGTGTATGCAACTGAACATAATTAGGCCTTAAAACACTCGTGTTTTAAGGACCTTTATTATGTATCAGTTACATAAACTACTATTTTAAATATAAATTATTTATTTCGTACAGAACCGGAGGAGCCAGCGACAGAGCCAGATTGGGGGTCATCGGCCGCGGACGTGGATTGGGGTGCGCCGGTTAGCGCCGTCAAGTCAGACGAGCTCGTGCTGAGCTGGGACGATGACGGAGATAAGGGGTGAGTCTTAGGAGGCTATGGATGTGGTATTAAAGGAATATGGCTAAGTATTCTAATTATTATTTTTTTAAATCGACATATTCTAAACTTTACTTACTACTTTCGAATCTAAAGTAAACACTGCCGCCGCGTCGGTCTGTCATCGCGATATACTCAAAAACTACTAAACGGATTTCCATACAGTTTAATAGATAGAGGGGTTCGTGAGAAAGGTTTTTGTGTATTACCCCCGTGCGAAGCCGGGGCGGGTTGCTAGTACGGAAAATCGTATACAAAATAACCCGATTACCCGTTTTTATTGCTTTTCAGTGTATTCTGTATAGATAGCCAGCCGGTGAAATTTCTGGCACAGAGCCCTTCCATCTTAGGCAACAGGGTAGGCAACGCATTCGAGATCTTATGGTTTCTTAATGGGAGATCATAGGATTTCGGTGTCCATGGGCAGCAGTGACCACTTACCATCAGATGGGCTGTGCGCTCGTTTGCCTTTATCAAATAACGCCATCTACCTTTAACACTTGCTGCCACAAGCTCGCTTCGCGGCGGACTATTTATACTGTCCTCTACAAAAATAGCGGTTCGGCTACGAGCGTAGCGCGTAGCAAAGCGTAGTGAATAAATAGATAACGAATATGTTGAAATATTGTCCTGAACGTAAGAGACATTTATTCGCTCTGCAAGTAATTGGGTGTTTTCATATTTCACAGGTCCGGAGCATCGGGCGCCTCCACGCCGCCTCTAGAAATGAAAATGGATAAGAAAGAAGAACCGGAAGTGAATGGCGAGAAAGAGAAGGAAGACGAACCTCCTTCCGTCGACATCATGGCGCAGCAGTTGAAGTTCACCGCCTGCCTGAAGATCTTGATGGAGGAACTCAGCACCTTGGCAACTGGGTTCGAAGTTGACGGTAAGTGGAAGCGACAGAAAAGAAGGGAAGGCAAGAAGCTGTTACGTAAGAAGGTGCGCCCGCGGGTGACTTTTGTCGCCGTGACAAAATAGTAGATTGTGTAACTAGGGAGCAAAATGGCATATTTTACCGCAGGTGACGGACTGAATCCTGAGCGACGCGAAAGATTCCAGAATAGCTAACGTGGAATCTTGAGCTAGCAAGGGATTCAAGCTATGTCACCCAAGGTTTAAATAATTTTACATCACCCTTGGCCGTAAAGTGGGATTTCCTGCCCGCTACGCGGAGAGAAAATATCACTTCTTGGCCAAGGCAAGACGTAAAACTTTTGACAAACCACGGGCGGTAATTCGTAAAGCCCCAGATCGCATATTTATGGACCTCACCTTCGGTTCGGGCCACAGAAAACTGCGATCTGGGACATTTAAGAATTCACCACCCTAGGTCTGTAATGTACTATTGCTACCGTGTTGCATACTCTGTTTTTCACTCCTCCTATGAGAAAACCAGTAGCAGCAGGGAACAAAATCGTACTTTGCTCCCTAGAGAGCAAAATATTACTTTGCTCCCTGTTTGCGGGGCAGATATTGATAGGGAGCAAAATCGCATTTTGCTCCCTCTAAACGGGGAACAAAGTCCTCCTTTTCGAATAGGAGGAGTGAAAAGTTTTTGTTACCTCAAAAGCCACGTCTCCATAGCGAACTGAAGAAAAAGTCACCTGTGGGCGCATCTCCATACATCTCCTTGGACTTGACCGATTGATGAAACTGTCGCCGGCGACAAAAAGGCACCCGTGGGCGCACTCTAAGGCGTATAATGAGTACCTATTAATGTAGTATTTAATTTTTGAAAAACCCTACACGTAATGTATTAATACACGAATAAATGAATCTTCAATATAAAAGTAACTCTTTTAGTAATACCTTTTTCCTTTAACCTTTCGTATACATTGTGCCGGATCGGTTCCAAAAAATTTACATATCTTCATTAAATTTTCATTCGCTCTTTTTATTAGTACTTCTGAAAATAGCGAAAACAACTTTTTTTAAGTCACTCGGTGGTTTGGTTGATTTACTTCACTGTTACGTACATATATAAACCTACGCCTGTTTCCCGTTGGGGCATGCAGAGACCAAGAGACCACTGTTAATATTGTGAAAATTGAATTTTAGCCTCCAAATCTAACCTCAATTTCCTCATAGGCGGTCACCTCCGCTACCAACTCTACATCTGGTTGGAGCGCGAAGTCGAGGCGTTGCGTCGTCTATGCGGCTACGCTTCTACGGGCGCCAACAGCGGCGGCGGCGGCGAGTTGATCTGCCCCGACGCTGACCCGCCGCCCCTGCCCGAGAGGCCCACGCTACACCAGCTCCTGATTAGAGAAAAGGCAGACTTCGAGGCCAAAGTCCAACGAGCTGTCAGAAGGAAGAGGTGGCTTAAAGGTACGTCAGTACTGGGTCTGCCTATACATAAGCTGATAGTGTCGTGCTGTATCTGCCAAATAATTAAACAGAATTCAGACGTTTAATCAAAATATACATTAATATAAGTCTGGTTGTTCCAATGGTTCTTTGAAATCCCATTATCATAGCGGTTTGATAATATGCATTGTGCCTTTTCCGAGTGCATGTCAACTTTTTTGTCCTGACTAATATGGGGCCGTTCAAGTATTACGTAAGCACCAAGGGGGGGTGGGGGGGTCTCTGTTTTGCTTATTTTGGATGACATGGGGGGTAGGGGGTCTAGATGACGATTAAGTACGTCATCGTTAGTTATTTACTTTTTTTACATGAATGGCAACCCTCACATTGTCTATGCCTAAAAACGAAACGCATTTTCGGGGATTCCCGCAAATAATGCATATGTTTAGGCACTCGCTTTGAGAACCGATTAGGGGAATTACCGCGCATTAGGGAAATTACCGCGCGCTATTCACTTGTCTAATTAATGCATATATTATATTATTTCTGATTATAATATTTTTGTCCCATGTGTATCAGTTAAACCTAATCTTTCCATGGATGTTCCTATTTTTAAAATGAAAATATTAAAACATTTATAACTAAAAATGTTTACGTAAGCATAGGGGGAGGGGGTAAGAGCTTTGCTTACTTTTGATGACAAGGGGGGGGGGGGGGGGTAAAAATGGTAAGAAATCTGCTTACGTAATACTTGAACGGCCCCTATTTCTTGCACCAAGCTGTTAACTTCGGGCTAGCCTCTTAACTCAGGTTTATTTGTAACAACTTGAGTGGAGAGCGTCGGCAATACACCACTATTTGACATCGTTCCAGCGAACGAGACCCTCCTCCGCACACTACTGTCGTACTGCTCGCTGCAAGGCGCCGGCGGGGGCGGGCTGGCCTCCGTGCGCATGGAGCTGGTGCTGCTGCTGCAGGAGCTCGGCCAGGACAAGCAGCACCAGCAGCTGCTGTCGCCGCTGCCCTTCCCCACCACGCTGCCGCTGCTGGCCGCCGCCGTGGCCGCCAACAACACCGTGGTCGCCGACCCCGTGCGCCACCTGCAGGTACCGCCCGGCCCGCCACCGTTCGACGACGTCTACGACCATAGAGAAATGCTCGCCATCTAGCTTCAAGTAGCGGCAGCAACTGCTAAACGGTCAACCACTGGACGCTAGATGTCGATCTAGTGTTAACCCGGGTTTCGGAGCACGCACTACAGTATGGGCTCTGTCACTCTTCTTGTATCATTTCTCTATGCTACAAGTCGAATTGGCAATTTATACAGACCTGTAGAGAGCTGATCACTTGAAAGAAGTTTGGGGTTACATTAGATGTGTGAATATGGGCAGTGGAGGACATTGATTTGCTAATAAACGATTGGTTAAATGTTTCCAAATAGAGGACTGATTACCCGACTGTAACCAGGCAGTCGCCCCTTTTGTATTCCCTGAATGATGAAATTTAAAAAGAGTGAATTGGAACCCAATGTACTTGTAAAGAGTATTCTACCAAGGTATTAAAAAGGAGACAAAGATTACATTTTTTGCAAAACTCACAAGACAGTCCAAATTGCTTTACGTTAGTCAACGCTATCTTGTCAACTTAGCCTAACTTTGAAAGCGTCAATCCGCTCACGAATGCCAGATCTCCATTAATGTTCCTATGTCTCGCCGCCCACAGACAACTCAATGTTACATTTTCTCATCATGTATCTTATTCCAGTCGGTGGCGCACGACATGCTGGGAACGCTCGGCGAGATGGGCGTCCCGGGCGGGTCGGCGACTCGGCTGCTGCACACACTGCGCGAGCTAGCCGTCGCCCTCTCCGCCTGCATCTACCAGAGCCTCTGCGACTCGGACACGTTCAGCATGAAGCACGCGCAGCACCACGCGGACGGGTGAGTGAAACCAACCAATTAGGGGTGAGGAGGGAAAATTCGCTATTCCGCTATATCCGCCGCAGAACAAAGGGGCGACTGGTACCATAGATGTATGTATGGCGCCAATTAGCAGTGGATATAGTGGCGTTGGTGTCGGTCAAAACAACCATTGGTGATTTTGCGCGGTTTAGACTGAAAGCAATACATCCCTCCAATCACCAATTCTAACGACAGAGCGGCCGTTTGTGAGCAAAAATACTACTACTACAGCCTATTTGCGTCCCAGTGCTGGGTACAGGCATCCTCTCATCACGAGAGGGTTTGGGCTATAGACCCCACGCGGGCCCAGTGCGGATTGGGGACTCAAAAAAACGGTAAAAAACGGGGGAGCAAAAATACGGTAGCCCTCATTCTTTATTAGACATTCATTAGCTCTAAGGTAAGGTTCATCGAAGCTAAGTTGACGGAAATGCACTCGAAAGTTTCAAGTGCATCTTCGATGAACATTACCTATTATTGAAACTGGCTGATTGTGACAGTCTCCTAAGAACTCACTCTGTACCTTCTTTATAATTTCCCACATTCTAGCAGTAAAAATATAATGATTGATTGATAGATCTGACAGATTTATTTTAACTACTAAACTCGCGTAACTGTTGAATTTGAAGTTTTTTATTCGCCCAAAACGCCTCAACTGCTGTTCCAACATAAATAAGACCGTTTCCAGTTTCATGTCACCCTTTAAATTAAGTAATGATTTTTAATGGCTGCATGTGTTTGTTTCTGCAGTATCATTGCGGAGACCCCCGGCACCCATTCGACTCATATGCTTGCGCGACATCGACGGTATTCTACGGAAGAACTTACGGTCACCACACCTCCTAATAAATGGCCAGGTAAAGTGTAAAGCTACCTTTATTTTTTGTTAAAACATTTAGCTAATCGCTTAATACCGTAGACAAAATCCTACCTGGTACAAAAGTCAAGCTAAAGTGTAGAAAGTCCAATGCGCTTGCGTTCAAAATCGAAGCTTGTAACGTGGCACAAGCAATCATGGTCCGGTCTCGCTGCCGAAAATCGTACCTAAACTTGCTACGGTTAACCGAAAAAAACATACTTGCTGTTCTTCGTGTAGAGCGAAATTTTGTATAGCTTCTCTGTTTTTCGTGTGGATCGATATGAACCTATTGTTTTTATCTACAGGCGTATCAGCGCTCCGTGGCTTAGCCCTTCGAGCAGCCGAAGAAGAGGAGGCCCCGCGTCTCCCAGTATTACTAGCCGAAGCGTTCTGCGCAGTCTACCTGGCTTTACTAGGCTGGGCGTTGGCAGCTCGGGACGCGCACCTGTTGTACAGATTGGCCGCTCATACGGCCGAGGCTAAAGCACACGCGAAGCTATTTGGTGGTGGAGTAAGACGCTTGTTGACTACCGCCCCGGCGCCGCCGCAGGTAAGGACGATTGTACTGCTCGTGCAATTTGCAGTTCATCAAAATTTGATCATAGATCTCTCAGTTTTCCGATCTCGTTATTAAATTTTACAAAGTTCTACTCTTTAGATTTTTCTCTTTCCATGCAATGTATTATTCTTTACATGAAACAAAGTTGCATTAAAAAGAAAAAAAAGATGCAAAATCCCGTTTCTTATGGACAGCTCACGTTGGAAAAGAATTTGACTATGTTTTTATTATCAGAAGAAATAAAAACTCTAAAGTTTCCTAAGATAGTTTCTCCGTTTCTCATATGGATTTGGATTTTTCTTAACCACTAAGCCATAAAAAAAGTCTTGCTGAAAACTACGCTAGTTTTTCAGCTAGACAATTACACCCAAGTCATCATGACATTTACTTACTTGGTTTGTTTCTTTAAGTTTCAAAAACACCTCATTTCCAGCCAAAACTCGTAGAACGCACCGAGGGCACATCCGTCTGGTCGTCCCTGCGCGAGAAGCGAGCTCTGCTTAACATGCGTTTACTGGGACTCGGGCCGTCTGTGCCACACAAGAACATCCAAGAAGGCAGACCTACCTACCGGGAGCAGTTTGTGCCGCCTTACTGCAGTATATTGACGTTCCTGCTAACTAAGGTATGTGCAACATTGGAACAAAATAATTTAGACGTAAATTGCTCAGAAAACATCGTGAGGAAACCTGCACACATTTGCGAAGTAATTTAAAGATGTGCATTAAGTCCCCAATCCGCACTGGGCCCGCGTGGGGACTATAGCCCAAACCCTCTCGTGATGAGGCCTGTGCCCAGCAGTGGGACGCAAATATGCTGTAGTAATAGTAGTAAATTGTTCGGGGGACTGGTGGCTAATGTGGCCAAAAAGTTCTCGAGTGGTTTCCGCGTATCGAGAGACGAGCTGTTGGTAGGCCTCCAACAAGATGGAGTGTGGATGAACTTGGTAAAGATCGTGGGAATCGGTAGGTGCGATAGCACAAGACCGGTATGAGTGGCGAGCCTGGTGAGACGCCTATGTCTAGCAGTGGACGTCTTTCAGCTGAAATGATGATGATGCGCATTTTTTTTACGCTGCTCTGTGCTCTCAGACATTTACTACAACTACTACTACAACAGCCTAGCCGGCCCACTGTTGGGCACAGGCCTCCTCTCATAACGAGAGGGTTGGGCTATAGTCCCCACGCGACAGACATTTCGACAGACATATTAAACACTACCAACGGGACTTAATCGCGTAAAAATCTATTTATATTTTACCTCGACGTTTCGGCCGCGATATAGCGGCCGTGGTCACGCGAAGACTCCCGAAACGTCGAGGTAAAATATAAATAGTTTTTTACGCGATTAAGTCTCGTTGGTAGTGTTTTTAATATGAGTGTGTATCGCGAAAGTTTGAGACAGTGTATCTCGATAGACAGACAGACGCTCAGACATTTGTATGTAGGTATATGGAAATTTGATCAATAATTTCAGCCGACCTTCGAACAAGACCCGGAGAATTACGACTACGATTCGGCAGAGTCCGGTGCTGAAGATCCAGACGAAAGTGGCAGCGAAGCTGAAGACGACGATAACATATTTGACACCACTTTTACTAGGTAAATTCGTGGCTATTATCGCTTCCTAAGTACATATTCATTTAATGCCATCGACTTTTCACTATTTTATATTTGTGAATGGTTGCTTTTTGGTTCCGGTCTTAACATTTTTCAAAACTAATAATTATTGCCAATTCAAATTTTTAAATGTTGCATATCGTGATCGAACCGTTTCTTACAAATTTAGTATAGGATGAAAATTAAACAGCCGCACGCTGAGGTCAATGGCGTAAGTGCCTTACCGCGCGCCTCCTAATTTGTGTGGTGCTTACTTTAAGAAGCCGAGATTTTGGGTCAGAAACTAGGGCCTTTTTACAAATGTATATAAATTTTAGTTTTTTTTTTGTAGAGTGGAGAAACGCAGTAAGCTGGTGAACACGGAGCACTCCGACCCGGACTCGTACTCGTGGGTGCTCATGCGGGTCGCGGTGCTGCGGCTGGCGCAGCACAAGCTGCAGCACTTCCTGCAGCTCTGCGGCATCGAGATGTCGGGTAGAAAATTATTATGTATTTTTTTTACGATTTGATCAAATCAGTACGTTTAGTGCCGATTTTTCAACTGTCAACTAAAGTTTGTTCTTCGAATAACTCGTACAAAATTTCAATTTATTTCACTAATAACGACCTCTAACGGTTTGATAATAAATCTTATACTGCCATATTGTCGTTAAAGTGTTTCAATCCAGTGGGTGCAAATACAGCGAGCTATTTCCTCTCCAGAGCTGGCCACAACTAGTCCAACGGTGCACGCCGCTTTGCGTCGCGTGGACCAATGGCAGCAACAACTGGCGGAGAGTTTAGAGTCCCGCGCGCCGCCGCCCGATTACATCCCCGGCTGCTTCCCCGAACAGTTACCTGCCGGCCCGCCGATTAACAAATACAGGTCAGAACTAGAATAAGAACATAGTAAGTAGTGGATAAGTAGGTCCTAAGTCATAGTCATCTCACATTTTTAAACAGCTGCCCTTGAATGAACATTGCGCCTGGACTTTATCCGCTTTATAAATCCAGCTCTTGACTAAAATATGATATTAAGGCTAATATTTGTCGTTTTTTTTTCAGGTGTCTCTTAGAAAAACATAATACGCCGTTCAATTCGAACCTGTTCAGCGCGGCACCTGCTAGAAGATTATGGAGTTTCCTTGTTCGGCAAGAGTTGGTGCAGGTAGACTCAACTTTGTGTTGTTATTTTTTAATTCCAATATACTTTAGGCTTTATGAAGTAAAGTTCGGTTTTGTACCCGCTGCTAATGTTCCAAAGGTATAATGCATTCTAGATTTTTCCTTGAGTTACAGCTAATGGTAGCATAAGGTTAGTTTGGTTAGTATAACTCGAATTGATGTAGCTAAACCGACTAAGAGAAGGCGTTAGTGCAAGTCATCATAAGACGTTCAAATTTCGTTTCTAAGCGTATGGGCCGCCGCAATTCGAACATTCATATTTTGTTTTGTTCCAGGAAATCTTCATCCGAGCAGTATTCTCCCGGCGTCGCACGCAGTCGCTATCAGCGGACGCCCTCGGCGAGCCCCGCGCCGGCTGCCTGCCCCACCAGCGGCCCGGCGACGACCTGCACAGCCCCGTGCGCATCATCCACAAGGAGCAGGACTCCATCGCCGCCTTCTGCCTCAACCGGGTCAGTGCCTTATCCTGTCACATTCAGGATCACCTTCACCTTGGCACCTCAGATATCGACAGAGTAGCTATACATGGTGGGTCAGATCATATAGCAAATAATTAACCCACAGTATCGGCTGTCGATTCTAAGCATATTGTATAGGTCTTTAATTTTTTTTGAGTTGGTAAAAAAAATATATATGGGATTGGTTGTGAGAGCGACGCCTGAACCCATACAAAATTATTATTTGCTATATGATCTGACCCACCATGTATACGCTAATGCACGTCTAAGTCAATAAGGATCTTATGTGTTCGACTAATCCTAGGTTCTGCTCCCCTGGCTCGCAGGAATAATGGCCGATGGGGCCAGAAAGTTCACGAGTGCCGTCCGCCGAGACGAGCGGACTGAGTGGCGCGTCTTTGGGGAAACCTATGTCCAGCAGTGGACATCTTTCTTTGACTCATCATTGTTAAATATGGCGCCGAGCTGTCATTCCATGCAGGAACGTAATTTTCTCCATTGTTAAAATGGCAACGGCCATCTCTCAAGTATGTCGTAAAGCAGCTCGCTGTGTTTTGACATTATAGACGTCTCACTTACCCCTTCTAGACCGGCAACGCATTCGTTACACCTCTCATTGATTGACGATGTTGAAAGTGTCTATAGACGCGTTGTTGGTAATGAAAAAATATCATCGTTATTATTATTATTATTGTTCACAGGTTGGCGGTTACCTGCTGGCAGTGGCGACCGCTCGCGAGGTCCAAGAGATGGACGTGTCGCTGTTGCTTCGCGGCGGCGCCTGCTGGGCCGAGGACGAGTGCGAGGTGGACCTTCTGGCGCTCGCGGCCGACCCCGCCTCGCTGCCGGACACCGGCTTCCTTCTCATCCAGCACCAGGACAGGTGATCAGAGACATGCAAGCCAAAAATTCGATGTAGTGACGTTCTAACCAGAGAAATGATCAAAAACAATTAGCATGGATTTGACTTACTACTACAGCCTATTTGCGTCCCACTGCTGGGCACAGGCCTCTCATCACGAGAGGGTTTGGGCTATAGTTCCCACGCGGGCCCAGTGCGGATTGGGCACTTCACACACATCTTTGAATTACTTCGCAGATACGTGCAGGTTACCTCACGATGTTTTCCTTCACCGAAAAGCTCAGTGGTAAATTAAAATTGAATTTCGCACATAAGTAAACTTAGAGGTGCGAGCCGGAATCGAACGCCTCTCTGCATGAGAGGTAGGTCGAACTAGGCCACCGCGGCTTTTTGACTTGGAGGATTTTACTTAATTCAGTCATTTTTCAGACAGTAATAAAATCACTTACATATTCATAAAAGTTAAAGTAACTCTTTCTGTCTGTCTGTTACCTCCATGCTTAAACCGCTGGACCGATTTAGATGAAATTTGGTTAAGAGGCTTACAACATTTCCCGCGTCTTTCTCGCTCGCTGTAGCGCCTACTGCATGTAAAACTGAAACTGAATTTTGTCATTTTATAGACATAGACATTTATTTCTCAATATCAAATTACAGCATATTTTACATGTCAAAATAAGAGAATTTCACATTGATATCGTCAGAAAGAATACAAAAAAAATTACATCAGGAATAAAATGTAACACCGTTTCAATGTTGCACCGTATACACTTTGATGCTTGATTTGATCCCCAATTGGCACTGGGCCCGCGTGACGACTACAGCCCAAACCCTTTCGTAATGAGAGGAGGCCTGTGAAAGTAAATAAGCTGTTGTGGTGGATACTAGATTTTAATAAAGCTTGATATGACTACGATGAACTGTTTGTATGAAAATTGAAAATACATTCATGTTTTACGTACATTCGCAGGCCAAACAACGGCTCAATACCGGGCACTGGCAATAGCTCACCGCAGAATCCCAACGCGCCCCAAATCCCCGTCGGCATGGCGAGTCAAACCGGTCGGGGCGCTAGCGTGGTACGTAAATTGTAAACTTTACTGAAATTCCGTTTTAAAATGATAAAGACTGTGATTTAGATCTTGAGACATTTTCAAATGTTAGACAAACTTGATAGATGAACCTTGAGATCGAACTCGTAGTTTCACTTGAGTCTTGTTTGTTTACACGGACCTATAGTATCAAATATCTTTGATAATCATTTGAGTAATTAAAAAATACTTAAAAAAATCCTAAATTGACCAATGGACTACTTAGGTCATGGCTAGGTTTTCCATGGGACAGAGTTCGAAATTGTAGAGGTCACCTTCAGGACCAAATTTTTTATGAGCTTTTTAAATCTTTGCGAAGCATCACATCATATCATCCGCAGAAGCTTAGAGGTTACAGTAGAGGCAAATGTACATAATGGACTGACTTCGGTCAAATAATGTATGTAAGCCTCGAATATATGTATAACTGCTTACCACTCAATTATTTTTTTGGACTCAATCTTGAATTTTTCCTGCGGTCAATGCTAAAGGTAATCATAATTTCAATCTCAAAACAAAAAAATATATTTAATTAATATAATTTTGGTTGCTTTATTTGATTACTTAAGTATGTAGTAGGGCTTAGTAGAAAAATATTTAAATGCAGATATTTATTTTCTAACATTATAAGCTGTATGCAAAATACCTGGAATGGTTTATTAACTAATACTTTAAAAAATAAATTGATAATCTAAATAACTAACGATGGTGGTTGTTGGTGTTGAACTTCTAATTTAATTATGTATGGCAAAAATAAATGATTGCTTCAGCCATATAATCGTTTAGATGCCGATCATACTAACTCGTTAATTTATTAACCCTTCTTGCTATTAAATCACAATTAACTCTATACATCGTCTAAAGCGACTGATTGTTGTGAATAATAAAATCCACAGCTGGAGCGGCGGGCAAGCCAAGTGCCAACTGGCCATGAGGCGTTTATCGTCACAGTACGTTAATGATATTAACTAATGCAAAAAAGGGATAAATGTTTGAACGAATCAATGATTATTAAATGATTCTTAAATGTTAATAAAGCCAGTTTTATTAATTGATTCGTTCATAGCAGAACTGACGTGGTGTGGATTTTTTGTACGTGACGTCTGTATACGTGTCGTCGTTGCAGCGCTTCGCTCGCGCTTACTACTTTACTTCTTTACGCGCTGAATGCTAAAGGTCATGGGGACCACACGACACAATTTTAGGTTCGATAAAACAATTCAAGGTCAATAGTTTTCGTGGTAGGACCTCCATCTTGTCCGCTAACCTGCCGCCGATCAGCAGTGCTCGCACTGTTCTGTTCTGGTAAGGGGGTAAGGAAACATTGCTAGCATATGTATTCCGTAGGCCTTAGGGTTGACAACGCATTCGCAACCTTATGATTTCTTATGTCCATGGGCCAGAACGACCACTTACTATCCGGTGACCCGTGTGCTCGTTTGCCTAACAATACCATTAAAAAGTATTTAAATAAGTACGAGTGTCTGAATGTGTGATAGCGTGCGAGCCGTAACCGAGAGTTGGTCGCAGGTAAAGGGCCTGCAGTTCCCGGGTTGCCACGACGCGAAATACTGTCGCCTGGTGCTGCACCGTTCGAAGCTTCTCATGAAACCGGTCAGTCGCAACCCTAGCCAGTTTCGCCTCACTCCTACAACTTTCTCAACCATTGATGCACATTTTCAACTCGATGTACCCTTTTGTTTATTATTTATCGCTATGAGTTCCTCATTTAGCAGGTTTTTTTTATTATTTCATCAGGCGTTGTCATAACGATTTCGGTTCGTCTCATGACTTTTATATCCTGTTTGTTTATTGGATTTTGTTTCTCACATTCATTGTAGCGAGTTTTCCCCGTAGCCGTCGACCGATATTTATTTTGTTCTATTTTAGGTGGTATTGTGGTCTCAGCTTGTGAATGTTTGTGTTGTTCGGTGCCTGTTCGTTTTCAAACAAAGCATGCGTCTTGTCTCATGTCCGTAACACGGTGTACTAATTAAATTACTAACTGTCTTAGGCAGTACACGGTTTTTGTTTCATGCACTCTATGTGTAGGATTTTCGCTTTGTCACATGACTTAATCATCGTTTTATGTGTAGGTCCTGAAACACAAAATTGATAACATCAAGCGCATGGCGGCTCATCCATCGCAACCTTTGTGTAAGTATGTTTTATAGGAACCTCATGTACCGTGATGGTGAATTATTTATTCATTTAGCATACGGCCTTAGTCAGCAAAAAGAAATGAAATATCGAAGCGACCGAAATGACCTCACACTAGCTAGTTTAGCAATAGGGATGACGAAAGGGTGAAGAAATCGAAATTCTAATTAGTCCGTCAGTCAGGTAATAAAAAAATATTAGACACGTTTTTTTTGTTTTTATCAAATTAACAAAGAATGACTAAGTTAAAACGCATTAAAATTTGAGAGTGGGGGCTAACTACGTCACCGTTACGTATAAATCGTACCTAACCGTGACGTCACGCGACATTTCAACTCAATATATCTCCGTATAAGTTTGATTACGTGAAAAAAGAAAAAATACATGTCCAATACTTTTCAATAATCTTCCTGATAGACTAAGGAAAAAAAGTTGTCGTCATCCCTATTACCAGGGTGTAAGAGTATGTACAGCTTTTAGTAACTTTGACAGATTACTTGGCTACTATT
Organism: Aethes cnicana; assembly: GCA_963971205.1. Classification (NCBI taxonomy): domain Eukaryota; kingdom Metazoa; phylum Arthropoda; class Insecta; order Lepidoptera; family Tortricidae; genus Aethes; species Aethes cnicana. The sequence continues at coordinate 5,219,494 of OZ020286.1, forward strand.
GTTAACGGTCTGTAATATACAGATCGCAAATTACGCTGAATACAATGCTATAGCAGGATATCCACAACGCGACATTGTGACGTGGTAACGAACGCCGCATTGTCAATTTAATAATTAAAATTCGGCATTTTAAATTCCCTCACCGGGAGACGAGCTGTCGGTAGGCCTCCAACAAGATATAGCGATGAGCTTGTGAAGGTAGCAGGAAACCGTTGGAAGCGAGTAACGCAGGACCGGTTTAAGTAGCGAGCCTTGGGGGAGGCCTATGTCCAGCAGTGGACGTCTTTCGGTTGAAATGACGATGATGATGATGATTTTAAATTGATGACGACAGGTTTGACTCAGTTGGTAGTGACCCTGTCCACTGTTCCGACGGTCGCGGTTTCGAATCCCGCTCGAAGCAAACTTTGTGTGATGAGCACGAATGTTTGTACCCGAGTCACGGATGTGTAGTATTTATATATGTGTGTATTTCTCTATACCTATAAGTATCTATATCGTTGTCTAGCACCCATAGTACAAGCTTTGCTTAGGCTAGGTAAATTTTTGTGAGATGTCCCAAGATATTAATTTATTACTAAAAATTTTCTATTTTTCCCGTCAGACCTGACGGGCGGCGCGGACGGCTCCGTGCAGCTCTGGGAGTGGGGCCACTCGTCCTGCGTGTGGTCGCCGCGCGCGCCCGGCGCCTTCGCCAAAGTGACGCGCGTCCGCTTCTCGGATTACGGGAACAAGTTCGCGGCGGCCGACGCGGACGGCAACCTCGCCATGTGGCAGCTCCACCCGTCGGCGCAGCAGCAGGACGCCACGCAGCCGCACGCCTCTGCGCGCCCGTTCTTTGTGAGCCTTTTATGTTTACACCAGCCTTCACCCGCGACTATCTGGGATAAAAAGTAGCCAGTAATGTGGCCACTCCTCCTGCGTGTGGTCACCTCGCCATGTGGCAGCTCCACCCGTCGGCGCCGCAACAGGACGCCACGCAGCCGCACGTTCACGTTCTTTGTGAGCCTTTTGTATTTGCACCAGTTTCCGCCCGCTACTTTGTCCGCGTGGAATTCGGTTAGAACGTTCCTTTTTTGTCGGGATAAAAAGGCGCCAATTTCCTACCTCGGGGAACTTCCTCGTTGATATTTCGGGAAATCCTCTCTTAATGCTCCCCGACACTCCCCCAAGGAGGTCAAGCAAAACGTTGTGACGATATTTTACCCACAGAATCAGCTATCGATTTTAAAATGTTTGTGTGTTTTTGTTTGTTGTTTTAGTTGGTAAAAAAAATTGTATGGGATTGATGGTGTGAGCGATACCGAATCCCATACAAAAAAATTTTTACTTGCTTCAAAAAAATTCAAAACGTAAAAAACATACTTAGAATTGATAGCTGATTCTGTGGCTAAAATATCGTCACAACGTTTTGCTTGACCCCGTATATTGATTGATAATCATTGCTTTGTGATTCTTTGAAAGATCTAATTTGTTTATTTTTTTCTTACAGACTCACCAGTGTCATAGTAAAGGAATAAGTGATTTCGTTTTCCTCGGTTCCTGCAGTTTAGTTGCTACGGGTAAATCATTATAACAGTTTAATACTAAATGATTGAATTGTCAGATTGAAACATTTATTTCATTATTATGTTATTTCGTTACAGCTGGTCACAGTTCGGAAAGCAAAAACGTTGCCATATGGGATACATTGATGCCGATCAAGAAGGCGTTAGTTGTTTGTGAGTAAACCCTCTTATTTGGTAACTTTGCAAGTATCAATATTGTAATGCGTCTAATCAAAACGTAAATTTACGACCAATCTCGCAAATCTCTTCAATTTACGTCTTTAGTTCAATGATGGTTCTTAGATCCACTTCGTATCCATG
>OZ020286.1:5221561-5252839 GCA_963971205.1 Aethes cnicana
ATCGGCGCCGCCGACGGCGACATCAAGGTACCGCCACCGGCACACTCCATGTCGGACCCGGCGCCACCGCCTCACCGCGCACCACGCGCCCATCAAGTGCGTCGCGCTCACCCCGCGCGAGGACCAGTACGCCATCGGCGCCGCCGACGGCGACATCAAGGTACCGCCACCGGCACACTCCATGTCGGACCCGGCGCCACCGCCTCACCGCGCACCACGCGCCATCAAGTGCGTCGCGCTCACCCCGCGCGAGGACCAGTACGCCATCGGCGCCGCCGACGGCGACATCAAGGTACCGCCACCGGCACACTCCATGTCGGACCCGGCGCCACCGCCTCACCGCGCACCACGCGCCCATCAAGTGCGTCGCGCTCACCCCGCGCGAGGACCAGTACGCCATCGGCGCCGCCGACGGCGACATCAAGGTACCGCCACCGGCACACTCCATGTCGGACCCGGCGCCACCGCCTCACCGCGCACCACGCGCCCATCAAGTGCGTCGCGCTCACCCCGCGCGAGGACCAGTACGCCATCGGCGCCGCCGACGGCGACATCAAGGTACCGCCACCGGCACACTCCATGTCGGACCCGGCGCCACCGCCTCACCGCGCACCACGCGCCCATCAAGTGCGTCGCGCTCACCCCGCGCGAGGACCAGTACGCCATCGGCGCCGCCGACGGCGACATCAAGGTACCGCCACCGGCACACTCCATGTCGGACCCGGCGCCACCGCCTCACCGCGCACCACGCGCCCATCAAGTGCGTCGCGCTCACCCCGCGCGAGGACCAGTACGCCATCGGCGCCGCCGACGGCGACATCAAGGTACCGCCACCGGCACACTCCATGTCGGACCCGGCGCCACCGCCTCACCGCGCACCACGCGCCCATCAAGTGCGTCGCGCTCACCCCGCGCGAGGACCAGTACGCCATCGGCGCCGCCGACGGCGACATCAAGGTACCGCCACCGGCACACTCCATGCCGGACCCGGCGCCACCGCCTCACCGCGCACCACGCGCCCATCAAGTGCGTCGCGCTCACCCCGCGCGAGGACCAGTACGCCATCGGCGCCGCCGACGGCGACATCAAGGTACCGCCACCGGCACACTCCATGCCGGACCCGGCGCCACCGCCTCACCGCGCACCACGCGCCCATCAAGTGCGTCGCGCTCACCCCGCGCGAGGACCAGTACGCCATCGGCGCCGCCGACGGCGACATCAAGGTACCGCCACCGGCACACTCCATGTCGGACCCGGCGCCAGCGCCTCACCGCGCACCACGCGCCCATCAAGTGCGTCGCGCTCACCCCGCGCGAGGACCAGTACGCCATCGGCGCCGCCGACGGCGACATCAAGGTACCGCCACCGGCACACTCCATGCCGGACCCGGCGCCACCGCCTCACCGCGCACCACGCGCCCATCAAGTGCGTCGCGCTCACCCCGCGCGAGGACCAGTACGCCATCGGCGCCGCCGACGGCGACATCAAGGTACCGCCACCGGCACACTCCATGCCGGACCCGGCGCCACCGCCTCACCGCGCACCACGCGCCCATCAAGTGCGTCGCGCTCACCCCGCGCGAGGACCAGTACGCCATCGGCGCCGCCGACGGCGACATCAAGGTACCGCCACCGGCACACTCCATGTCGGACCCGGCGCCACCGCCTCACCGCGCACCACGCGCCCATCAAGTGCGTCGCGCTCACCCCGCGCGAGGACCAGTACGCCATCGGCGCCGCCGACGGCGACATCAAGGTACCGCCACCGGCACACTCCATGCCGGACCCGGCGCCACCGCCTCACCGCGCACCACGCGCCCATCAAGTGCGTCGCGCTCACCCCGCGCGAGGACCAGTACGCCATCGGCGCCGCCGACGGCGACATCAAGGTACCGCCACCGGCACACTCCATGCCGGACCCGGCGCCACCGCCTCACCGCGCACCACGCGCCCGTCAAGTGCGTCAAGGCACATATTCCCTACATGGAATTGTAGAGGAAGTATATCATCGGGATCATCATACGTTGGCCTTTCACAACGAGCCCGAATGCATTATCGCTCTGTTATTGAAGTTTCAGATTGATGGACATATGCGTGTGATACACACTAGTCGGTAGTTGATTGACATTTTCCCCGATGTAGAGTATGAATGAGTACATCTGTACGGCGTGTGGTCGGTGTTGCAGGTGTTCTCGCTGGTGACGCACCAGCTGCTGCACACGTTCGCGGGCGAGCACGCGCGCAGCTCCTTCTTCAAGCACATCGGCCAGGGAGTCACGCAGATACATATCGGTGAATACATTCTATCCAAACACACCCTCGCTTCCTCCACATTCAATCCTCTCTTCATAAACTACCACTCTTTGTAAATACCCACACTTACCGCAAATAAACTATTTCATTCATTCATACAATGCAAACTTGTCGGATTCGAGCACTTCTCAATTTGGCCTCGCTGCAGTATATCATTAATTCGGTCGATGTACGTGCGTCGAGCGCGACCTCGATCGACTCGCCCACTTATACTTTCCTTATAAATTTGCTTAAACACACACCCCTCGCAGCCTACCCTGTTCTGTTTTGATCACTACCTTAACTTCCAGTCCACATTTTTCTCCTGTCACACTGTTACGAACCCTATCAAAATAATTAATACCACCATAGAAAAATAAACTAAAGAGCTACTTTATTTATTTTAGTTTAGTCTTTAGTTTATTTTTCTATGTTACCACTCATATTTCATATTCATAATGCATCTGCACGGATTTTGAGCGGTGGATTTCTCGATGAGCAGAAGTCGAAAATAACGTTTCATAGGCGGAGGGACGCGGCACGCAGCGGGCGGTATGCCGTGCGCGTACGCTAATTGGTTCTTCAATCGTACCCATGCCCAGAAATCCCCTCTACTTTCGCTCACCGCTCAAGATTCCTCCCGGGGTCTATAGTATCCATAAACCGTATATACGTGCGAAAATGTCATGTTCACTGGTCCATAATATTGATCACAAAACGCCGGACATTTCGCACTTAAATCCATGGGCGTACCCAGCTTCTCATCCATGGACGGGCGGGGGGTAGGGGGTAGGGGGGCAAGCGCATATTCAACTTCAGGTCCCGGAGGGGACAGATTAAATTTTTTCTAAGCATTTTGTATGGGAAGACCATGATACGCCCATGCTTGCATTATAATGTTGTTGTTCGGCAGACAACGCCGGGCGGCTGTTCTCGTGCGGCGCGGACGGCACGATGAAGGTGCGCCGGCTGCCGGAGCGGGACGCGCCGCCGCCGCACCACGCCAACTATTCCAACTGAACTAAGGTAATCATGGTGATGATCACAGAAATATTTACTAGAAGAAACAAACTTGTATCCAAGCGAAGCGTGCCGATTTCTTTGACACCTACTAGACTTCGAGAATCAATGGGAAATATAACCTCCGCGTTGGACCGATTCAAAGGGGCCGAGCAGAAATTCAGTCAGCTTGAACGGCCCGAGTGTGACTGAGCGGAGTTTGGATTTTTGTCCAAACTTTGTGACTTTTTATGGCACGCGAAGTACGAGCATTTGCTGAGGATACTTAATACATGGTTTGTGGTGATGATGATATACAATAGTACATTACAGACCTAGGGCGGTGAATTCGTTAATGTCCCAGATCGAAGGTGAGGGTCATAAATATGCGAGCTGGGGCTTTACGAATTACCGCCCGTGGTTTGTCTAAAGTTTTACGTCTTGCTTGGGCCAGGCAGCGAGATTTTCTCCCGGGTGGGCAGCAAAACCCACCGTACGGCCAAGGCCAAGGGTGACGTAAAAAAATATTCGCTCCCACAAAGGTGTTGACTTCGAGCATGTATTTCTAAATTGTTAAGTACGCTTTTTTATGCAACCACTGAGTGCTTGGAGTCCTTACTAAGTTTCGCTGTTTGACAGATCAGTAGGGTCGCACCCCTAATAGTTGATGGAGTTTTAATTATGAAAGATATGATGTTGATGGCATCAGTCATTGACATGTCACCAGTGATGGACACTCAGACTCTTATGACATCCATTCTTCCATACTAAGAATAAGTCTGTGGAAGAAGTCGCGTCTGAAACTTGAAAATTAAAAGTCGAGGGGACTATATAAACAACACTGAACACAAAATAAAGATTTTTAGAAATTTGTCTGTATGTATGTCCCGATTTAAGACGAAAACTACTGGACGGATTGCAACAAAATTTGGTATAGGGGTAGTTTGTAACACTGGTCAACATATAGGCTGCTTTTATCCCGGAAAACTAGTTATAGTTCCCGCGGGAATGCTATTAACGAATCCGAAACTAACTCTGTCTGTCTGTCAGCCCTTCAAGTTTAAAGCGCTGGACCAATTCTGGTGAAATTTGGTACGAAGATAGTTGGGAGTTCCGTGGAACGACATAGGCTACTTTTTATCCCGGACAAATGCATAGTTCCTGCGGGAACGCGATAACCGAAATCCACGCGGGCGAGGCCGCGGGCAGAAGCTAATAAGTAATTTATTCATTTAATCAGAGATGGCCTGTCCATGTCTGGACTTAAACAGTGTGTCCAAATTGCATTTACCTTAACTAAGTTAGTCAAAGAGTTTCATGTCTAAAATTGGTGACTTTCAATGCTAACGTTCAATATTTACGTTACGGAATGGTGGCTAAGATTGGGTCGACGATCAGCACGCAGACCACCAGCTCGCTGGTCGGACGACATCTGGCAGTTGGCAGGGAAGCGGTGGATGAGACTGGTTCAGGACAGGGTAGAATGGCGAAGAGTGAAGAGGCCTTTACTCAGCAGTGGGTGTATATAGGCTGATATATATAATATTAGGTCCTTACATATGAAATTGGCGTTTCATATGGCAGAAATGAAAACGATTTTTTTTTATGAAACTATTTTTTTATTTAGTCAAAGTATGTACCATGGCTATCTATGCACTTTTGCCATCTCGAAGGTAGTTCATTGATTCCTTTACTAAAAAAAGTGTGTGAGCGAGAATCAATAAAATCTTTGAAGGCCGTTTGGACAGCCTCGTGAGAATTGAATTTTTTTCCTTGCATGAAGTTGTCCAAATTCCGAAAAAAATGGTAATCAGTTGGAGCAAGGTCCGGGGAGTATGGTGGGTGTCGAAGACATTCCAGTCGCAGCTCCCGTAGTTTTGCGGCCGTCAAACGTGCCGTATGTGGTCGAGCGTTGTCCTGAAGCAGCAGTGGGCTAGATCGATTGACCAGTCTGGGTTGTTTAATGGCTAGCTTTTCCATCATCGTTTGCAATTGTTGACAATACACATCAGCCGTGATTGTTTGCCCAGATCTTAAGAAACTGTAATGGATGACACCGGCACTAGTCCACCAGACACTTACCAGTACCTTTTTCTGAGTCAACTTTCGTTTCGGGCAGAATTTGGCTGGTTCACCTGGGTTCAACCATTGTGAAGAACGTTTCCGGTTGTCGTACAAGATCCATTTTTCATCACAAGTAACGATACGATTCAAAATGCCTTCATTATTGTGCCGGTTGAGAAGTGAAACGCAACACTCGACGCGTGTTTCTTTGTTTGCGTCGCTCAATTCATGCGGTACCCATTTTTCAAGTTTTTTCACTTTTCCAATTTGTTTCAAGTGAATCAAAATGGTTTTATCACTCACACCGAAGCCTGCCGCTAACTCTGACGTGGTTTGCGATGGATCTGCTTCCACAATTGCTTTTAATTCTTCGTTATCAACTTGTGTCTCCGGCCGTCCACGAGGCTTGTTCTGTAGGTCAAAATTTCCAGAACGGAAACGTTGGAACCAATAACGTACCGTATTTTCTTTTGCAGTAGCTTCCCCATACGCATTGTTAATCCTACGAGCCGTTTCTGCAGCACTAGTGCCGAGGTGAAACTCATATTCGTAAATATAGCGATATTTTAAGTTCTCCATATTGTGAACAGAACGATGTGAAAGAAAAACAAATGACGCGATAACAAATAAATTTCGTAATTCGAACACAGAAATACATGGTCTTAAATTTGAAATAAATTTGAATTTGGAATTCCTAGCCGAACGCCACATATTTTGAATCAAAGTTGCCAGTTCGCCAAACGCCAATTTCATATGTAAGGACCTAATACTGACAGTTGTTTTTTTTTCTTGCAGCCGAGGCGCGGTGGGGCGGCGGCCGCACCCACACCCTTGTGATGTATTTATCGTTATTGCTACTCACATGTTACGAGTATGAGATATACGCTGTTAGACTAGTCACTGAGTAGGCAATGTTGTATTTTATGTATTTTAATGTTATTAAATCTTTAGTTAATTCTAGTGTGAAATATTCGCTATTTTTATCGTAATATACCTTGTCCTAGATGAAAATAAATAATATTTATTTGCACGAGCTGTTATATACCCTTTTAATCTTATCGGATGCTAGTTCGTCGTTTATGTATCGTGAAGTGTATTTAGTATTAAAGTGCAATAAGCTCACGCTCGCTAACTTATGAACCCGACCGCTAACGTCGAAGCCTTTGTAGTAAACAAATAATAAAATAGCCTCCTGAACAATGTAACTTATGATGTGAGTGCATATTACTTGTGTGTAACTTGTTGACGCATAATCATTAATAATATTTGCCTCATTTATAAATCTTGTTGGCTATCGTGTTGTACCTAATGTTGAACTTTTATGGAATACATATAATCACAGTTGTGGGGCACACTTCGTCGCAACGGCTCATTGAGTCTAACCTTATCTATAATGTAAGTAATATTATGATAGTGCAGAATTGCAGATATTCCGTACCATGATTGCGATAGCCTTTACCTTGATTGTACGCGGGTGATCGATGACCCTTAATGTAACGTTCAAATAGAATAGGTGCATTTGTGAGATAGAATATCTGTACCCGCATTAAATTTATTGCACGCCCCACACTTAGTAGTAAGTAGTTTATATTTATATTACTGTCATCTGATAATCGATAATGACATCCATTTATAAGCAATATACTTTTGAGCATTATTAAAAGAAATTATTATTATTTTAATATGAAAGTAATGAATATTAGAGGAGAAACGGTCAAACTGCGGAGACTATACCAGTATTAAATCATAAATGAATTGTCCCATCTTGAATTGGTATATAGTGTAGAACAATTATTATTTTAATATGAATTTCAGATTCAGACAATCTAAGCACACTAGATGAATTTAGCCTACAGATAACTTATACGGGCGAGCTTTGTTGGCATTTTTGTTGAAAAGCTTTTCAATAAATATATGTAAGGTATCTGTACTGGCACTGTTTGTGAAGATCATAAAGGATTGGGGTCTGAACAATAAAGCTAGACAGTCTTATGAGACTTTACGCTTATTTTGTTCCAACCCAAGTAATAGTAAAATACTATTTTAAAACATTTCTATTGGGTTGTTCATATTTATCATCCTGCAATTTGAACCCCTTTCGAGGTCGCAAAAAGACACTTGTTGTTTTATTTGATAAATTAACTATTTGTGATATATTATTTCTATAGGTTAATGTTGTAATCACCAAAGTTTATCCTTTAAAAATATTCCTAATTTAAAAATTGACTGTGAATATTCTCCGAATCAGCATTATCAAATGTACATATAAAATTCGCACAATAATCACGTTGCAGCCTTTGCATGTTATTTTTTTTCGTTGAGTATGTTTTACTGCAGATATCTTCGTTTGTTATATAAACTTGTTTTCGATATTTTTGCGTATTATTTTAATAACAACCACAATATTTGGGGTTATGTTGGTTCAAGAGAAAACCGTTGGTTTTATATGAATCTTCCTGTCTACTACTTCCGAATCTTTTATCGCTGATATTCTCATTGCCTATTATTTACCTTACCTAATTTACGGAACACTATAAAATGCAACGCCCGCACCTTTAGTACATTCCTCTTTATTTATCTTTTAGTATAGTTCAGAAAATACACGCTATGGCTATATTTTTAAGCATACATAGCCCCGCAAAAGAATTTCAGAATTTGTGTAATGCTGTAAATCAATATCGATAACATTAATACGTTCACGATCATGAATCTCTTTTTTAGACTTCTTTTGTTAGCCATTTAAAGTTTTTACCGAATAGACTACGAAATTAATTTATTGGGGTTTTAGCTGTGATCTGTATTTTGTAAGAGGATTTGGTATCCATTTGATCACGCCTACTATAGATTATGTGTATATTGTACGTTTCTAATATAATACCTACATGACACAATATAAATAGTTCGTCAACACAGAAAAGTTTCAAAGTCAATTTAAACAAGATAATAATAAATGGCACGCTGTATTAATATAAATAAAGAGGAAAACACAATCTACTAAATTATAATATGTATAAAATAAATCCATTGTATCGCTTATTATTTTAAAGGAATCATTTAAATAAATGTTAAATTTATTCAAAACTGTTTTAATTTGTTAGCACTACAAGGAATCGTAGTCTACAGAAGTACATACCTATGTCTTTCATCATGTGTGGCCTAAAATAACATTGAATACATTGGCAACATTCAAATCAGTTACTATTAAGAAATTAAGATACTCGAAGAATTTTATCAAATTATTATAATCTGTATTCGCATGCGCATAAAGGTTAAAATAAAAAATGCACATATTGAGTAATTAAATTTATTCAATAAATAACGCAATAGTGTTACAAGCTACAGCTAAAACACAATCATCGTAAGTAGTGAAAAATCAACCTTTTGACAGTCCCCATAGAATTGTTCTGTGGTGTCTCAACTATTTTTACTTGACTAAGACGCCCAACTGTTCAGATGCAAATTTTAGAGCACCTTCTTTATTGAATGTTAAACTACCCTGAGGATTTTCTAAGAACAAGGTAACCGATTTACTGCCCTTTGCCACGTTAAGGAACTTGCAATAAGGACTAACAGCTGAATCTGTATCCTTGGGCTTTGTTGTCGATACAATCAGAGTCTTTCCATTGAGCTCATTTGTGTTTTTTATTTCGGTACCGTCACACCATAGAGTAAACTTAATACCATACAGACCGAAGAGAACTTCAACTTCATGGTACAGATTCTTCAGGCTAATAAATTTGTTGTTTTTATCTTTAAGAACAATACTGGCCTGGGTGCCATTGACACCAAATCGTGGAACCAAGCCCTGTAAAGCGATGTTGGCCCACGGACTGCATGGCAATTCAACTTCTTTTCGCCAAGTTATCACCAGTTTTAATTCAGAACCTTTGAGTTCTTGTGTCTCTTGAATAATGACTGGTTTAGAAGCTGTTAATTTTTCGATAGGTATCAAAGGAGCCTTCACAGTCGTCTCAATAAATTCTCTATGCGAATTGATAATGCGGGAAATGTCGCTGGTTTTACCGACCGCATAATACACATTGACTTCGTCGGTGGGAACCAGGTGTCCCTTCTTCCTCAATTTCTGAACTCTGTTTATTATCTCCCTAGAAAAGCCCTCATCGAGCATGTCTTGATCAGGAGTCACGTTCAACAAAATAAGCACGTCGTTATCGCTGTGTGCTTCATATTGGTCATTGCCCGTAGCTTGGAATATGATTCTGACTTCAGAAACATCTATACGTTGCCCCACGATCTCAACGAACCCGTCAGCGATGAGTTTCTCGCATTGCTCATTATTCAAGTTTTTCAATCCCTGTGTGACAGCTTTGAAATCACCTTTCAATCGGGCTCCCAAAATTTTATGGTCAGGTTCAGCTCTCAATTTGATCCCGTATTTTTCCTTGTCACTTGTCAGCTGCAAGTTTTTTACGTTCATTTCTTCAAGGACATAATTATCCAATGACTTTATATCGTTGAGGTAAGTCTGATCGCGATGTATGACGACCATTTCTGGCAGAGGATATTTGATAGGAATAGTTTTTCGGTCCCTGAGAACTCTGCCTAATTCGATGACTGTTTGCATTCTTTGTACTGCCCTCTCTATATTGGTGTCTATTAATTCGACTTTTGCTTCGGGAATCATATTAAAATGCACACTCTCAAGAGACTCTCCAGGTAAAAGTTGACGCATGATCCTGTACATCAACTCTGTGAGGAAAGGAGTATAAGGCGCCAGCACACGAATCATGTCAAACAAGACACCGAAAAGTGTATCTAACGCCGCTTGACAGTCTTTCACTCCGAAATCTCCCTTTAGCCGCTTTCTATTCATTCGCACGTACCAATTCGTCAGGTGATCAATAAATTTGGTTAGCCTTGGAACCACAGTATACAGCTTGTAAGCTGCCATCTCTTTCTTCACAAAGGTGATCAAGGACTGTGTGAATGAACTGATCCACTTGTCCATAACATTCTCTTTTACATTTTTCTCATTAAATATATAATTCACTTTGTCCTCCTGTATGATTCTTTCTACATTTTGCATCAGAAATCTGAAAGCATTGTACCAAGGCAGAAATACATCTTTGATGACATCCCTGACACCTTCTTCTTTGAATCTGAGGTTTTCAGCTCTAACTACCGGTGAGTTGACCAGGTACAGTCTCAGAGCATCAGCTCCAAATTTGTTGACCACTTCTAATGGATCAGGATAGTTCTTTTTTCTCTTTGACATTTTTTGGCCATCAGATGCTAAAACGAGACCGTTTGCAATCAGGTTCTTAAATGGTGGTTTCTTGAACAGAGCAGTTGACAACACAATCAGTGTGTAGAACCATCCTCTTGTTTGGTCAATTCCTTCAGCTATGAAGTTGGCAGGGAATCTGTCTTCAAAATCCTTCACATTCTCAAATGGATAATGACATTGAGCATAAGGCATAGATCCTGACTCAAACCAGCAGTCAAAAACTTCAGATACTCTCTTCAAAGGTGGGTGACCAGGTCTACAAGATGGGATCTCTAAATGATCAATACTCTCTCTGTGTATGTCAGTTATTTCTTTTCCAGTTAAAGCACTTAACTCTGCAATACTGCCGACACAGACAACTTCTTGCTTGTCACTTGACATCCACAGGGGGATAGGAGTACCCCAGAATCTGTTGCGACTGATAGCCCAATCACGGGCGTCTTTCAGCCAATTTCCAAATCTTTTTTCCTTTACATAATCAGGAACCCAGTATGTGGCTTCACTAGATTTCAATAGATCCTGACTCATTTGCTCTACCCTTACAAACCAAGATGGGACTGCTCTATAAATAAGAGGTGTTTCAGAACGCCAACAAAATGGGTAACTATGCTTTACCTGGCCAACTTGCACCATACGGTTTCGGGATTTTAAATTCGCAATAATATTTTTATCAGCATCTTTAACATGTTGGCCAAGGAAATCTTTGACAGGTTCAGTGAACTTACCACTGGCATCAACAGGGCAGATTACTTCTTGATCTCTTGTTATAACACCTGCTGCCAAGCACACCCTGAAATCATCTTCACCAAAATATGGCGCTTGATGTACTATGCCAGTACCAGAATCATCAGTGACATATCCATCAGTCAGTACTTGGAAAGCATTTGGGCATTTCCCAACAAAGTAGTCAAATAATGGAGTATACTTGATACCTTTTAACTTGCTACCTGGGAATTTCTCCAGAACAGTAAAGTCTTCAACATTTTTGAAGATGACAGGGAGACGAGATTCTTGAAGAACATAGCATGTCCCAGTACCTTTTTCTTGAACCTTAACATATATTAACTTGGGATTGACACAAAGACACAAGTTGCTGGGCAGTGTCCATGGAGTAGTTGTCCAAGCCAATAAGGAGTAGCCTTGGTCAGTGGGGAAAGAGACAACAACTGCAGGATCTACAACATCTTTATAATTCTGCCCAGATTCAAAATTTGATAAAGGAGTAGAGCATGCTGTTGAATATGGCATGACTTTTACCCCCTGATAAACCAAACCCTTGTTATAAAGCTCTTTGAAAACCCACCAGATAGATTCCATGTACCATGGGTAAAGTGTCTTGTAGTCATTTTTGAAGTCTGTAACAAAAATTACAAGTTTTAACATAAAACTAAATCTGAGGCTGGTCCAACATCAAAGAATAATATGGGAAGGGTGCAGGGTCAGAAGCAGAACATGTATAGTCACTTTTGAAAATGAGATTTTAATAGTTGAACACTTTATTATTAGAAGACTAAAATACCCTTTTAGAAAACAACTTGACATGTTCCTTTCCTCTATCCTTAAAGTATCCTTTTGTGTCATGCCATCCTTGTTTTGGGAATTCACTCACCAATCCATCTGCCCATACGAGTAATGATTCTCTCCCAGTCATCTGCATATCTCATTACAATTTTGCGACATTCAGCATTGTACTTATCAATACCCATTTTTTCTACATCTTCTGGGCCTTTTATACCCAAGGTTTTGTCAATTTCAAACTCAACAGGCAGGCCATGACAATCCCATCCAAAGCGCCTCTCTACATGATAGCCCTACAATAAAATACATTTGTAAGATTTGATATAATTTTACCTAAAAGATTGAACAAAAAAAAAGTAAAGATAAGGAACCTAACTTGAAGTGAAAGTGATCTTCAGGAGTATTCATATCAGCCTACATCCACCCACTGCTGAGTAAAGGCCTCTTTATTCTTACGCCACTCTACTATGTCCTGAGCCAGCAGCATTCAGGAATATACTACTTGTTAATTTAATTACAATATTTTTTGTTTTTTCCATGTGGATGATTCAGTTTACAGAAACAGTGTTGTATGTGAGTCATAGATATCACACACAGCACTGGTTGTAAGACATCCCTTTAAAAATTGGGAATTGAATATTATATTTTCCTATCAGTAACAGTTATGGCAATATTCAGTGAACAAGAACACAGATTGAATGATCTATTGTTGTACCTCACACTAGCAGATATTTAAGACAATGATTTTCTAATTATAGTGCATTTTTCATGATTTAATTATAAGGTTTTTCTAACTGCCATTAGTTGTTATAGTGCCGTGTTATACAATTTTTAAATCAGTCAACGTGAACTGCACTTTCTACTTTAGTGTAAATATTGTTTCGAACATAGAAAGTAGTTTCCATATGTGTGACTTGTTGTGAATTTAAAGCTAAAATAAGCCCAATATTCGAAATGTCTAATATTAACAAATGATACCTGTTGATGAGCGTAGCGAGTCACCACGTCTTTGATTGTGCCCGCGAGAATATGACCATAGTGGGGCAGGCCGGTAGCGAATGGGGGCCCATCGTAAAATGAGTATCTGGAATACAAAAACAACCCATGACTCGCGGTTAGCGTTGTTTTACAAACTCATGAATAAAGGGTAAAGATCACCAACGTACGATTTATAAGAGCAGGCCGCTCAATATAACCTTACTCACCTGGGTTTATTTTTTGATTGCCTCAGACAACTTTCAAAAGCATCGATTTCCTTCCAGAACTGTAGGATCTTTTCTTCTTCTTTGGGAAAGTCGATGTTTTCTGGCACTCGGATTCCTTTCTGAGACATGATGAAACAATCTATTCTGCTTATTGCATTATTTCAAATAATAAATTCAACTTCCTCGACTCGAAAAGAATGAAGTTGCACTGCACACGCTGCGCCAGTGTGGCACGCAACACGTCAAAGTGACAGATGTCGCTGTTACAGAACGCAGCATTGTTTTACTAAAAATAGTACTATAGTGTACTATAGTGACTAGAAATTTTCCGATTCGGTTTCCGTTCCGTGAGGTTCCGTCCGTGTGCGGTGGTTCATAATAAATATGGGAGAGCTGCGAAGGTGACGTAGTTCTGAATTCTGGAATTCCGAGTCCGAAACCCTCATTCGGAAATCGAACGTATAGACCCAGCCTAAAATATTTTTTTTAAATGACTGCTTCAGTCAAACCAATAATTATTTAAAAAATATAAACGTCAAATTGACAACCTGAGATCAACAATGTTATTTTCCTGAAATTATCCTTTTCTTTCACTTTGTTTTTTTTTACTTGATAATTTCTCGTACGATTGTTATTATAACGAAAAATTAGACATAATTGCAGAAAAATACTATAATATTTCTTTACTTTACTTGATACATTCCAAAATAACAGAAGAAATGGACTGCCAGTGGATAAAACTATCTCCTAGGTAAAAATTTAAAAAAATGCTACTAAAGGATTTTATGTAGTGGTGTACTACCTTTAGCCACAAACTGGCTTCTCCCGCGACTTCGCCCACGTGGAATCGCAATCCCGTGGGAACAACGCTTTTTTCCGAGACAAAAAGTAGCTTATGTCCTTCCCCGTGACTCCAACTAACGTCGTACCAAATTTCATCTAACTTAGTAAGTGCGAGGAGGTAACAGAGAGACAGATGAACTGTCTTGGAAAGAAGATATTTTCTTTATAGTTCTACATTATTTTATCATGGTTGTAGTTGTCATAGATATAGATCCTCAATGAAATCCTTAATAGCTTGGCATGTTTTAAATATTATAATATTTATTTCCGTTTTTGTTACAGCATAACAAAGGGTACAGCTGTTGTCAACCAACTGGATACCTCCAAGTTTGAACAGTTTCTTCGACGAATAGTGACTAAGTTAAAAAACCAAGATGCTGAAATCTTTACGGTTGATGAACAGATAAAACTCCAGAAAATATTCGATGTCACTGAAGAACATTTATTGCTGGCCATAAAGACACTACTTTATATTTTCAAGAGGCTTTTAAAGTTCGTGTTTATGCCTAAACATTTAAAAAGTGATCTAGAAGCTCTCGGCTTTGTTGACCACAAAGCAGAGATAATATTAAAGACTTGGTCAGGGGAAACAAAAACAACAGTCCATGACCTGGATACAGAAGTTGAGAGATATGGTGAAGCTTTTAGTTGCTCATGGAAAGTTAATGCAGAGTTGAGTTCTGATTACTGCAAGAAGAGTAAAGTCCCAAAAGCTTACCTGTGCCTGCCAGGAGCAATGAATGAAACAGAAATAGAATTCATACATTCAGAGCTTTACTCAATGTACCTTCAATTGGAGTCTGTACAAAACGATTTAGATAATTTAATGTAACAAATTGCTGGTGCTCCGTCTGTTGTATGATTCTATCTAAGTTTAATGTATAACTATCATATGCAATCAAATTTTATTTACCACATT
Organism: Aethes cnicana; assembly: GCA_963971205.1. NCBI lineage: Eukaryota > Metazoa > Arthropoda > Insecta > Lepidoptera > Tortricidae > Aethes > Aethes cnicana. The sequence continues at coordinate 5,236,649 of OZ020286.1, forward strand.
TTTTACAGTAAATACTTACCATAATTATGTTTTTAAGACTGTAAATAAAGATTTGTTAGAGATGCGTTTATTCATGCAGTTTTCACATATACACGGTGGGTCAGAAAATATGGCAAATAATTAACCCTCAGTATCGGCTACCTATACAATATGTTTAGAATCGATAGCCGATACTGTGGGTTAATTATTTGCCATATTTTTTGACCCACCATGTATATACATATAGGAGACCTTGATTAAGGTTTGGTGTATAATTTGATGCCCTGCTACCTGTGCGAAGCCAGACCGTGTCGTTAGTTATCCACGAGTCTAATCAAACAAGAGCTGATTGTATACCAACGGCTTTCCCGCGCCTTTATTTTTGTGTGGAAATTCATTCTGAACTTCCACTCCTAGTTAATTATTTAATACGGTATAAATCGACACTTTAATAATAATCATCGCACACGCGCATGTACATACTAAAAATGTGCATGTGCTAGATAACGATATAAATACATATAGAGAAATATGTGTATGCGTACATTTATAAAATTCTAACTAAACATCCATCAGTCGAGTGCAAAATTCATGCTCATTACACAGTTTGCCCCTGGCGGGATTCGAACCCGCGACCGTCGGAAAAGTGGGCACTTGGGCAGGGTCTCTATCCACATCTCTACCTACTAAACCGTGACTGAACCAAACGTGCCGTCCTATCCTATGGTTTTGGTCCTATCATCCTATTTTATCTAAAGCCCGACCAGTAATTGAACTCAATTGTCAATAAGAAATACCTACAATATCTACATGACTATTTATTATAGTCTGTTTCCCTGTATGTTTTTCATCGATGATTGATGTATCTGCCTTTAATTGGCCTTCACCGATTAGCTTTAAGTAAGTTTACTTTAACCTTAAATGTAACAATAACAATGTGTGGGCTGTAGGTGGGTCAAATTATAAGTAAATAAATAGATAGATAAATGACTAATGTCAAGTGAGGCTGTGAGCTAGATCAAAATATAAACTGATTTAAAAGCTGTACTATTTCATACCCCGTACACAAGCCTCAGTGAATAGCATTAAGTAACGCTTAACTTAAGTATTTAGTTTTTTGTAACCACATAAATATCTGCCCGCCGCAAAATGGGGAGGTCTGTTGAATTACTGGTCGGCATAGAAACCAACCGATTTTCATAAATAGCCTAAAGTTTGTTCGTGTAAACACGTCTTTAATTCCATAGACAACAAATACAATACGATCCTAAAAAAATGACGTCATAGACGAGTCTGCTATTCACATACGTCAGAGGTTTTGGCAGCCCGTAGGTGAACTATTTTCTTCATTGTTGACCTTTCCTAAATCTTAGGTGTAATTATTTCATCATTAGAAGTGTTTTAGCTATACCGTTTGTATCAGGTGTAGATATTTTATCATAGTTTGAGCGATGGACTCGGAGGATGATACAAAGGATGATGTGGATTCTGGGAACGAATCGAGCGGAGATGATGTCGACTTTGCAATGGACGTTGAGACTCACAGTACAAGAGAACGACAAACGGAGCTGGAAGAATATCCATACGAGGTGCTATCAACAGAGGAGATCGTCCAGCACATGGTTGATTGTATCAAAGAAGTGAACACTGTCGTCGAGGTCCGTATGATAGTGATAAACAATGGGGTGATTGAATGAGGTTACTCGTACACTTCAATAGTACAACAGGATCTATTGTTTAGGGCGTAGACTTCGGAGATTGATAATTACGCTGGTTTTAATACCTATAACCAAATAAACATCAACTTTTCAAATCTTCCTTTGTCTTGTGAAAGAGTGTGAAAACTGTTGGCCTATAAACCTAATTATTTCTGATTGGTGCCATTGCATTGTCTGGATTTTTCCTAGTAAGCTGTGTTTAATAATCTTAGTTTATGGTGGAATTTTCCAATCACAACTAAATAGAACTAACTTTAAATGCCACATGATCTATTTCAATGACTCATATACATAGTTTGTGTTTATTGTTTTGTGTTGATGTACTTGCGTGATAGTGCTGCACAAAAATAACTTTAGAAAGAAAGAAGAAAGAAAGAAAGAAAGAAACTTTATGCTGTTTTTGTAAAAATTATAGACCTCATAGGAAACCTCTTGTCACTAAATAATAGTATAGTAATATTTAAGCTTTGCTCCATTTTGCTTTCTTTAAAAATTCTGTCTAATAGATGAATCATGACAAATAAATTTATTAATAAGCCTAGTAGATCCAGACTTGACTCGAAAACTGGTTGGATTGCTATTTAACATATAGCCGAAAGGGCTGCCAGCTCAGCGATATATGAAGTACTGATACAAATAAAATGTTAATGTAAAAGCAAGCATACAAAGTCATGGGGTAAACAGGTAGTTCTATTCCTCAGAATAGGTGATAAGATCTATTTCTATAGTTATCATAACAGTCTCATGTTATGTGAATCTAAATAACATTTTGTTTTGGGATGCAATGGGACTCCAACAAAAATGAAATATTGCTACCTTCATCCTCAAAAGGCGATATAGCAAAGTGGAATCTTCCACTGATGATTGAATTTAATAGTTAATGGTAGCAGTAAATCCAAGTCTTTTTTCGTTGTTTATGTTTGGCTTTACTTTTGTCTTTATTTTCAGATACCAGCAACAACCACCCGTATACTGCTAAATCACTTCAAATGGGACAAAGAAAAGCTGATGGAACGATTCTATGATGGTGATCAGGATCAATTGTTCGCTGAGGCTAGAGTCATTAATCCGTTCAGAAAGCCAGTCATACAGAGGCCAAAGGTACTAATCAAATTATACCTAGTTAATTATGAAAATAAAAAAAATGAAAAATGTTTGTTTCAAAATAAAACATGCAGTTTCAATTTAACGCTGGGTCCTATGCTAGGAAGCCCTGTGTTACAGGACCCAGTAGTACAGCAGGTCTAAATTATATGCAAATAACAAACATTTTAGCATTATGAGTTTCGTGTTAACAAAAGTTATGAGTTTTTTCTATATTCCTTTGAATAGCAGAATAATAAAGAACTTGACCAAAGAATAATACTTTCTTTTACATGGAATTTGCAATTTTGTTATAGCTTCCCAGACGGATATCTACATCAGGAACTGAAGAGTGTGAAATATGTTTTACAGTACTACCTACTTCAGTAAGTGTTATGAGTTATTTTGTAAAGACTAGTTTCCTTTATGGTATTGCAAAATATTTTTCATATAATTAACATTTGATTAATTTCCAGATGATGACAGGTCTAGAATGTGGACATAGATTTTGCACACAGTGCTGGTGTGATTATTTGACAACCAAAATTATGGAGGAGGGCTTAGTGAGTATTATGAATGTTGCTTACAGTTTGCGATTAAGTTTCTATAGAATATTTTGAAAATTTATTCTCATTTTCAGGGGCAAACTATAGCGTGCGCTGCGCACGCTTGTGATATATTAGTCGACGATGCGACTGTTATGCGACTAGTTCGCGACCCTCGTGTCAAACTCAAGTATCAGCACATCATAACAAATAGCTTTGTGGAGGTGAGTAAAGGCTATATTGATGTCAAATATACAACTTATCATTCAAATAGCTTCAGTGTCGGAAAGTACAAAGTAATGTACAAACAATTGCCATGTTAATCTCTTAACTAAATAACTTTACATATTTGTAATTTGAATAGAATGGATATAATGAATACTGTGTCCCGTCACCTCGGTAGCATGTCGTGAAAAACCTAGCTCTGTGGTAAAAAAAGCTAAAAATAATTAGCAGGATTTTACAATCACTTTAGCATCGTCATTATGTACACAGGATCCTTATGAAACACAGACGAAGGGTTAAATTTGATATACATAGTTAAAACATACTGTTGTCCGCTACATGCTTCATCAGTGAAATACCTACATTTTAATATTGTATCACATTTTTATAAAATCACATGTTCTTTATCACATTTCAACTCAGTTCGCACACATGTACAACTTAGGCCAGCTAAGTGGTAGTTCGAGATCCAATGAGCATTGGTAATGCATTGGTTGTGCCTGTAGTGTTTCAACCATTTATAGGTGGTGACAATCCCTTTCCATACCATACAGCAGATGGCCAGTCAGCATGTTAGGCCCATCAAATTATATACATAAGAAGCGTTTTGAGGAATGAATTTCCAGTAAGCTGAAAATAATTTTAATACCTTCATTTGGTCCTAAATGCGTGTAACCCGAGTTTGCGCAATCCCAGAAGGTGAGGTGTGCATAAATTTTGAGAGCCGAATAACTGCGAAATTCCATACTGCGATAAGCTAATAGTTGGTAATTAGAAAAAAAAAACAAGTTATTAAAAGGAGTATTTTGTTGCCCCCTCGGGATTCAATCCGTCACCCGCGGTGCAATATACCATTTTCCTCCCTAGTGACACAATCTACTATTGCAGTGCAACCGCCTCCTCCGCTGGTGCCCGTCGCCGGACTGTAGCAACGCCATCAAGGTGGCGTACGTCGAGGCGGCGCCGGTCACGTGCCGCTGCCAGCACACCTTCTGCTTCTCCTGCGGCGAGAACTGGCACGACCCCGTGCGCTGCTCGCTGCTGCGCAAGTGGATTAAGGTGTAACAATTAGAAACACACCTCAGGCCGCCCACATACGGAATTCCGTTACTGAATTCCGTTTCGGATATTCTGACGCATACTCTACATACAAAATGTATACTCTACCACATACACGCAGTAGTGTTCAGTTCGGCTCGGAATTCCGAACTGTATGTATGTGGCAGGTTTATAAATTTTGTATGGCGCGTATGAGTTCGTAATTCCGTTACGGAATTCCGAATCGGAATCCCGACTGTATGTGGCCGGCCTTATTTGGCCGTCTGTAATCTCCACTGAGATCTTTTCGTTCTGATGAAACAAAAGCTAGACATGGAGTCGCAACCGGATAACAATGAGGTTTTTTTTAAGGACGCTAGTGACCCTTTGTGTTGGTCAAAGTGACTAATAAGTCTGCAAATGTATACAATTACACCATTCTAGCTGCAAGTTCTTTTTAGAAGTATCTTTCAAGAAGTAAAATCGCGTGTAAAGCAAATGCAACTTGAATCACGTTACTTGTAGGTGAACCTTTTTGGTGTTTTCAACTATGATAAATAAGCCTGTTTGAGTACTCATTGATCGGTAATTGTTTACGCAGAACAAAAGATCGCTAAGTAGATTATGTCCTAAACTATACGTATAACAAACCTTTACATGGTTAGGTACTATCCGTCTCCCGCGTTATAACCCGCCTGGCTCTCTTTAAACTATAATATAGAAGCACAACTTTTGTATCCGTTTGCTTATACCTTTGTAAGTAATTGAAATAAAAAGAAACAATATATGGGGTCAAGCAAAACGTGAAATTTATCTACAAAATCAGCTATCGATTCTAACCATGTAATGTATTTTTTTAGTTGTTATAAAAATAGTATGGTATTCAATCCCATACTGGACCATACATTTTTTTTTTAGTAACTCGAAAAAAATAAAAACCTAAAAACATGCTTAGCATCGACACCTAGTTGATTCTGTGGGTAAAATATCGTCACAACGTTTTGCTTGACCCTATATATTCTGTATCCTCAACTTTGACTCTCCATAGAAGTGCGACGACGACTCTGAAACGTCGAACTGGATCGCGGCCAACACTAAAGAGTGCCCTAAGTGCAACGTGACGATCGAGAAGGACGGCGGTTGCAACCACATGGTCTGCAAGAACCAGAACTGCAAGGCTGACTTCTGCTGGGTCTGCCTCGGGCCCTGGGAGCCGCATGGCAGCAGCTGGTACAACTGCAACAGGTAAGGCAAACTCGGGAAGGCAAAACTCCGTAATCCCAGGGGAGGAGAAATGAGTGAAATGGTTCCGAATAGAGGATCGATTACCCGACTGAAACCAGGCAGTAGTCCCCTTTTGTAAATAATGTGCTAACTCATCACCATCATCATCATCATTTCAGCCGACCTTCACTGCTGGACACGCTTCGCGTCGCACCTCAAATGATCGCTCGTTGAGTAATCAATGTCTTACTCCTCTTGGTTGATTAATGTCTATTATTTTATTGATTGCCCCTGTTAAATACCCAGTTCCGTGGTCTACTTGTGCGAATATGTAACATGATTGATTTCTTACTTTAGCCTCACAATTCCCATTTTCACTCATTTTAGAACAGTTGCAGGAAAAACTCGATCTTTTCCTATTAGATCAGTTCTATTCATCTATGATTGAATTATTCTATTGAAATTGAATTTAATTGACTGTCGTGTTATTTTTTACACTATGTACATACAACTCTTTTTTCAGTATTTGTATTAAAATGTGCTATTGAAATATGAGCACGGGAATGGACTTTCTTACATTAAATATAGCGCTCTCACTAAATAACCAAAGTACTGCACGACACAGTTAATACGCCGAGCGGATTTTGCAATAATATGCTCTGTGTCAAATTTGCAAGCACTACGCATCGCGCCGTATTAGTTGTGTTCTTCTGTATAATGTGGTACCACCCGCTGCGATTTACGGACCACGTTATCGCGTGTTTTGTGACATCAAGAAGGTCGTTTCGCCAATATCATTTCGATTTTTCCCTTAAATAAAACGGTATCGTTAACATCGTCTCAATATTTAGAGCCCCACAATAAAAATTGCGTCGATGAGATAAGTAAGATCCATAGAAGGGGCAATAAAATCAAAGAAATTGTCGAGAGATGAATATTATGGATTCTATAGCCGTTCGTACAAAAATACTATTTCATTAAAAAAATATATATATATATATATATATATTATAAAACTAGCGTTATGACGGCTCTTTTATATCTTATTGTGTGTGTGCGTAACTCGCATTGGGCTAAGTCCAGCCATGGACGTCTTTCGGTTGAAATTATGATGATGATTATGCAACGTTTACGAAAGTGGGTCTAACCTGACATACATAACTTGTTCAGAGGTGTGAGTCCGTATGTTGCCTATAAGTTTTGTTGTCTTAAAATATAGAAAATATAAATAAATTAGGTGATTATTCTCCGTCTGGGTGAAATTCGGTTACAGCGTTCCCGCGCGAACTATGCGTTGTTCCGTGATAAAATATACTCTATATCCTACCCTGGGACTTGAACTTTCTTAATACCAAATTTAATTGAAACAAGTCTAGTTGTTTAACCGTGAAGAGTTAACAGACTGTATTATCGTGGCCAGATACGACGAGGACGAGGCGAAGGCGGCGCGCGACGCTCAAGAGCGCTCCCGCGCGGCCCTGCAGCGCTACCTGTTCTACTGCAACCGCTACATGAACCACATGCAGTCGCTGCGCTTCGAGTCCAAGCTGTACGCCTCCGTCAAGGAGAAGATGGAGGAGATGCAGCAGCACAACATGAGCTGGATCGAGGTATTTAAATTGGGCCACAAAAATCTCCAACTGTTTGGTGTTAAATGTGTTTTCCACCAATCAATGTGATATGAATGTTATATGATTATGAATTTCCTTTGGTCGTACGATAGAGTTTAGGAGTCAAACGATTTTCAATTGTCTCCATTTCGGCCGTTAGTTGCAAGTTTTAGAGGAAATAAACTGATATCTTGATATCACATTGGTCTAAGCTAGTGAAAAATGGATTTGAGTGTCCCTTGCTATGAAAATTTTATTCGGCTTTGATGTTTAGAAACCCCAGTTTTATAGTAGCATTTTTCAACCCCGTTAATATTAATCATAGATTTGCTGTACCACCCATAACACGAACCCTTTTATTCCAGGTCCAATTCCTGAAGAAAGCCGTGGACATCCTCTGCCAGTGCCGGCAGACGCTGATGTACACCTACGTGTTCGCGTACTACCTGCGCAAGAACAACCAGTCCGTGATCTTCGAGGACAACCAGCGCGACCTGGAGTCGGCCACCGAGACGCTCTCCGAGTACCTCGAGCGGGACATCACCAGCGAGAACCTGGCCGACATCAAGCAGAAGGTGCAGGACAAGTACAGGTGAGAACACAACCATCTGGAGACCTGGAGTCAGCCACCGAGACGCTCTCCGAGTACCTCGAGCGGTACATCACCAGCGAGAACCTGGCCGACATCAAGCAGAAGGTGCAGGACAAGTACAGGTGAGGACACAACCACCTGGAGACCTGGAGTCAGCCACCGAGACGCTCTCCGAGTACCTCGAGCGGGACATCACCAGCGAGAACCTGGCCGACATCAAGCAGAAGGTGCAGGACAAGTACAGGTGAGGACACAACCACCTGGAGACCTGGAGTCAGCCACCGAGACGCTCTCCGAGTACCTCGAGCGGGACATCACCAGCGAGAACCTGGCCGACATCAAGCAGAAGGTGCAGGACAAGTACAGGTGAGGACACAACCACCTGGAGACCTGGAGTCAGCCACCAAGACACACTCTGCGCATTAGCGGGACGCAGGTAGGGTGTTGTGGTGGTGTTGAGTTAGTAATGGGTAGACAGGTTGTTACCAAATGCATGCATGCTATTAGCAGTGTGCGCGATGATAGCGCCAACTAGCGGATGCGAAATCAGCGGCGCAACATACATTTATACTCTTTGGTCGACCATGGAAGTCGTAACTAATAAGTAGAACTACCACTGTGACCAAATTTGTGACGAAACAGGCTTCTATCTCTCTTTATCTAACGTCTTAACGAGAGATAAAGATAAAAACAGCCTCGGATGACACTACTTGCTCCAGGTGTACTCAATGCAATGCAAATAAATAAGAAAAAATGATAGTTCACGGCTCTTATGTCCGTCAGGACCTTCCTATTTGGCCATGTGACACGCAGCGGTCGTTTTCGTATACCACCGCCGACTTTGCCCACAGCGAATATTTACTAGAATCTTTGTTCCAGATATTGCGACAGCCGCCGCAAGGTCCTGCTGGAGCACGTCCACGAAGGCTACGAGAAGGATTGCTGGGACTACACAGAGTAATCTCTTTCTCTTTCACACAACCGCTACACATTGCCACACTACCATACTGTCTCCCTCCCACATCGCAGTACTTATCCGTACCGTCTCAAACGCGTAGTGTGTACGGTGATATCCATAGATTGCTGTTGAGTACATTCGGTTTTTGAATCGAAGCGAGTCTCACCTTAACTGATATTAAAGTGGATTAGCATTTTTTTTATCGGTTCGGCAATCAGATTATAAAAAACGATTAAATTTAATAAAATTTGAACAACAAACATTATGCCGTTGTTAAATTCAAACATATAAATGGTCATCCGTAACACATTAACTCGTCTCCGATTGAGACATTTCACCTATAAGAACTTTATTTTTATAATGTATAATAATTTAACATACAAATGTATTATACAGTTGATTTAGAATTCGTACGTCGCTGATCAGGAACTGAATTCCTGAAGTAAGATCTCATGTTATATACATTTTTAATGTATGTCCTCACTTGGTGAAATAAATATATGTATTTACAAAAAATACTCTCATTTGGTACTTCTCTATCATTAAAATTTAGTAAATAGCGTATGAATTAGTAGTAAACCGATTATTATTATTATTATTATGTATCTATAGCAATAATTCCATTTCATTTAATAATCCTTTCTCCGGCTTTAAATTATGAAATCAAATGATTAATATTTGTATGTAGCTAAACATTATATTAGTAATAAAAATATTTTTCAAACATGGGATTTCGTTTTTAACGACTATGGTATGTTTTTCAATGTAAGGCGTTTTAAAAAGATAATATGACTTGCTTTTCAAAGTGACCAATTATAATTTTACACTAATAATGAAACTTCTATTGGTACAGCACGACACAACATAGAAGGCGCGTGGCGAAGCACTTAAGCCGTTGACGCAAAGGCTATTTTTGCTTAATCCACGCGCCTTCTAAGTTGTGTAAACCTGTAATTATGTATTTGACTTGACACATGTAAAGTCAAATAATAATTCGTAAAAAAATCCAAGAGACTCGGTGCTATACCCAGCAGTGTTGTTCTTGATTGTAAAATTGGAACTGTAACTTCGTAAAGTCGGGTCATGCGTCAAATGTGATTTAAAAGAGAGAAATACGACATCGATATATATTCACTTGCATATCGAGCTGAATTTCGTGCCAGTAACAAATGTCGCTGCGGTTAAGTTACACCCTCCACCCGCAGCATTGTGGCTTTGAGTTCAATATAAAGAAGTGTCGTATTAATAGCTTAGCGTAGTTAACATTTAAAACTTCACGATGATGCTTGTTTAATATAACTAGGCTTGGGACTTTTGTTAGCATACCATGGTTCTGAAATTCATCGAGACGTCATATGTTAAAATACACCTCTCAAAGTCAGTTAAAAAAATAACGTTTTTAATACAGTTGGTCAAAAAATAAACATTTCGATAACTGTTTAACGTGCCAAAAGTTCGTCATTTCCGAACGAGCGCTTTTTGTTTTTTGTCATTTTTTTCGCAAATGTATTCAAAAATGTCGTTTGATACACGTGCAAAATTGTCATTTTTACTCGTCCCTAGTGTTAACGCTCGCTTTCGCTCGCGCCAACATAACTAGGGACTCGTGTTCAAATGACAAACTTTTCGCACTTGCATCCAAATGTACTATTATGTCATAATTAATAAATCAAAATATGGATTTTCATATTAAGCCAAGACCTTTTTTAGGGTTCCGAAGTCCACTAGGAACCCTTATAGTTTCGCCATGTCCGTCCGTCTGTCCGCACTATTGCTCGGAGATGCTTAGTTCTAGAAAGCTGTAATTTGGCATGAATATACATATTAGTTACGCTGACAAAGTGGTACAATAAAATTTTGAAATATATTTTTTTGATAGGGTACCTCCCCTACTCGTATAGTAGGGATGTAATTTTTTTTTCTTGCATACCCCATGGTGCGGCATATCGTTGAATAGGTCTTAAAAAAATATTGTGGGTTTGTTAAAACCATTTTTTGATTAAGTGATGCGTTTGTGAAATATTAAGCTTTAAAGTGCTATTTTTTGTTAGGGTCACGTGTCCCCCCCTCCTGCCAGCTAAAGGGTGGTATTTGGATGGCTGAAAAAAATCACGGTTGTGGCATATATAACGTAGTTGAAAGGAAAACTATCACAGCTAAGTAGGCTGTACAAACTTACGAGTAATAGTCGACCAACTTATGATGATGATTTTTCTCGAGCGGCAGGGGCGTCGGGCGGGCACGTCATACCTACCGCAGGCTAGCTAGATGCTAATAAGTCTTAGAAAGGTATACTGTGGGCATCGTCAACTTTGGAACCCTATACTTTGCGCGTGGCCCGACACGCACCTGGCCGGTGTTTTTCTTATTTAAAAAAGCTGATTTAAGTACAGTATTGTTTCTGTCAATGTAGTACCAAGCACCAAGTCAGCTAAATTGAATAAAATAAAATGATGTTTAGGTAAAAAAAACATCATAAGATAAAATTGATTGTATTCTATTATAAAGTACTCGTAGCAGCATAAATCATGACATCAAATAAACCATCTTATTAGTCTTTTGACTTTAACTTCTAAAATAGTATTTTAAAATATGTCGACTCTACGGGTTTTGCAACCAAGCTTTGCTACGAAAATCCCGACCCTAAATAAATCTATGAATGACCTCGTAGTGTTCGGTTAGTTTATTTTAGCTTTCGCTTAGTTTTGATAATAAATAGGAGTATTAAATGGCACTATAAAAAGTTGTAAAAGCGATGAAGGATCAAAAAAGAATTTTTACCAAAAAACCTATTTTTGTTATTAGAGTAATCGTTTATCGCGAAGATGGCCGGTAGGCGCGCGTGATGCCCTTTCAGAAATTGTTATAAAATATTAACATAGTAATTAATTAAAATTTCTATACACTAAGATTATTCACGACTGTACTGTAAACTCCGTTGACTGAGGGTCGATAAAGTAAAAATAGTGACATGTGGCTAAGTTAATGATAATTGTTTTGCAACTCGGGACTCGCTTTTTCATACGAATTAAGAGATAAAATCTATTTTTGAAAGTCTATGAATTCGCAATGTTCCGCTTTTGTACAATAAATCTTGTGCTACATATCTGATATATCTGTCATAATATATTAAAACGATTCGTGCATAAGTCGATTGCACTGCCAGTAAACGTCTAAAAGTAAAGTTATAATATAGAGCTTTCTGTATGAAGGTTCACATAGTGAACTCGCGGTAGAGTAGGACGGTCCTAGTAACAAAATCCGAACTCAATCAGCGAGAAATGAAATGACTGTTATTGCTAAAGTAGAAACAGGACCTAGTTTCGGAACACATAATTGTACATATAGAAGCTGTATAAAAATTTATATGGTTAACTTGTAACTCACATTATGACAATGGTATTGACGAGTATCGTGTGTGTGACTATGTTTAAGGACACCGTTGGTTTTAAGTAAGAATGAATAAAATAGTAACATCGACAGATACGTTTGTCATTTATCTCTCTACGTAAACTCCTTGCGACTCGTTTCCATTCGTTTTGGAATAATAAAAAGCATCAAGTTACATGTTTTGATTATTTTAAGAAATTACATGAGCTGACAATAAAGTCTTATTATAGTAATAGCTTCAGTACGCGACCTCGCCAGCGTGGAATACAGCTATCGCGTTCCCGTGGGAACTATGCGTTTTTTCGGGATAAATAGTAGCCCATGTCCTTCCCCGGGAGATCATGCCAAATTTCATCTAAATCAGTCAATACATTGGTTTCATTTTGTTGTATTTGACTAAAAGTAGGTTTTATGTTGCTAGCTTCGTTGGGATAAAGACTGTATAGTCTTTATCCCGACATACACTATTTTTATGGCCGGTTTTACTTCAACTGTGCCCATTGACTGAATGTACACAGTGTGTCTTGTTTGATTCATTTTGGTATTGGTAGGCATCGACTGTTGCGTGATTTAAATATTCAGTCACGACAGCGGTGTTGTTATATTAAGATCCACCTGATTACTAACGTAACATAATTATGTGCTTAAAAGGTTACCAATTGATATTCAGTGTCTCAATTAAACGTTGGAAAATGTGTCTTTATATCTATTATGAAATAGGTCATTCGGCGTCAGCGTCTCTAATGCTCATAGGAACCGATTTCTCCAAGCAGGTTTTTGTGTTAATAGATAACTTACTAATGACTTGCTTATCACAGGGATGCGTTGGCCCCGTCTCCCACGAGACCTAGTAAAGCCTAGTGGAGTCACTGGTAAGTACATGTACCTAGACCGTGTAGCTTAGATAGTTTCGCACTGGGTCTGGACCTAGTGTGATAGTAGAAATTGTAGATGTAGTTGCTTAAAGTACATTAAGGCCGTTCCTATACCCAGCTCAGCCGTCACTGTCACTCGTGCAACGAGTGAAAGAGAATGCGCTATGCACAGAACGCCCGATTTAGTTAGTATTTAACGCGTTTTAATTTCTATAAAAATACCGTCTAAAAACATGGCATTTATAAAGCTGTCAATATATGCATATAATATGGATATTTTTTCTATTATATTTAGTTTTATACTATTTGATATAATAAATTGGAGTAAAGCTGGATTAAAGGTCCGAATTAGAGGTTACGGAATTAAATTGTATCGAGAGAAGTTTCGTGAAACGTGTATCGAAAGCTGTCAATGTAAGGATGATATAATCAAATATAACATACTTTTTTTCATATTTTTAACTTTTAACATTTCTTAGAAAAGTATGATTTTACATGAGCAATTTGAAGATGCTGGGTCAGGGACCCAGGAACGGCCTTAACGAGTGTTGATATCCTAAAGACAGTGTGCGATATGCACAAAAATTTCTCTTTCACAACTTCTAAATGATGTTATTTACTTTAGTTTGGAGTAAGAAACTTACACAAAGCCAATTATCAATTAGGAGGTCTCTAACCAAAGTGGATAGATCAGTAATTTAGACGAAAATATCATTTTTCTTTTGTTGCCGTAAATAGAAATTTAGCAAATCATATACAAATTATATTGGAATAGTAAAATATGTACCTAAATAAGAGGCTATGACATCCTTCGGCATTCAAAAAACCAATTTCATTATTTCAGGCCGATAGTGTCAACGTGATTGGAGTTTTTTAAAATCCTACAAGTGAATAAAGACTAGTGTTGTAAAAAAAGAATTAGCACTTATCTAATAAAGCGTGTAAACGTTACTGAATTTTGTAATTTTTAAAGATGTATAGGAAAAGTTTTTATATTATATAAATAAAAAAACCTAAATAAAAATAGACAATGACGTTTTATTATAGTTGCTCAAAGTAGATGCATATAGTTCGTTCACTTACTTTTACGTTTGATGCTGAGTCCTTGAATGAAATTAAACTTCATTGTAAAGCAGTCAAGTTCTATATTTCATTGTTTACTTAATTTATTTTGTACAAACTTCAACAATATATATAATAAATACTCAAGTAAACCTCTATCATTCAGCAAACTGAACTCACTTTTTTGTCATATATTTAAAGAAATAATACAATGATATAACTTATTGTCCTAAACTTAATTAAACACAACTTTTTTGTGCAAATATGCCTAATAGTAAAACGTTTGGTTTGACCAACACAAGGGGTGTTAAAGACCGTTCGTCGAAGTCGAACACGACCGCCGAGGGGCGCGCGCGCCGGGAGAGAGCGCGCGCCCGCTCGGAATTATTGCAAATCGTGTGCAAAACAGTAAGGATCATTTTAGTTTACACTGACTCTTAAAACTTTGCAACACCGATCGTCTTGCGCTTCCGATTTTTTACATTATATCCAAACGAATCGAAAACAACCAACACACAACTATTCAGTGACATGTTCCTTAATGAAAAGCGAAAACTTTCGTCGAGCACACGTTTACGTTTATTGCTTCAAGCTTATTTACGTATCGCTGCATAATTCGCTGATTCCATAGTTAATATAGGTATTATGATAAATTATGTGTTGCGACGTGCGGTTTGGGATCTACCCGGCGATAAGCTCTCAATATTTACACGATTGTAAAAAATTGACAACTTACAAAGTTTTAATTACAAAAAATTATTATACTCTCGTCGCGTTAGTAAAAGGCCATACTGAACTGACACGATCCATCTTCACTGAGTACCGCTTCACCGGAGAGGTGTCAATCGAAAAATAATAAATACAACAATAATACAATCTACCTTACTCGGTAAGGGACGTTCGATCTCTTAGGTATTATCAATTAATCTTATTGCTAATTACGGTGATCTCATTCAGTTAGCCGAATCGGTGGGTAGTCGGGGTTAGCGTCGTCGTGTAGTGTAGGGTTTGGGAGGTCGGCACAGCACAGCAGGTGGCCGAGCACCGGGCGCCGGGGACGCCCCCGCCGCGCTAATGTAATCCAGGGGAAGGGAATTACATTAACTAGGTACGTGGGAAGTGCGCGTTACATAAAATGGCTCGATTCCTATGATGCGTACTGAATTAGGACGGAAGTGAATTCTGGTACCGATTTCACAGCTGATCTGTTAAGCTTACATAGATATAACTTGCAAAAATTTTTCTAAACTCTCTTAACTCCGAGGGAACCGACGGTGGGCCGACCTCGTATAGAAAGATACAACGCAACGTCATTTCGGTACAGTAAGAAGCTTACAAACTGGAACTATTAAAAACTATTACGGACAAAATTGATATGAATCGGCGTAGCCATTGCTTCTGTTAAGCGTTTATTGGATACGATTACACTAACGTCCAAACGCAGCGGACGAGTCGAAGACAATGATGGTAATGAACAAGGTAAGTTCTTTATAAGCGAAAGTCAAGTGGTGCTACATCGAGTGCTCGCTGCGTGCGCGCCTCTGTCAACGGCATTGTGGGACACCATTTCGGGGAAGAAAATGATATCTCACAAACGGTTACAAAGGAAAGATCTCCATCATTGGAATTTATGGATCGCTTCGATTTAGAATTTACAGACAGTGATATTCATCGAATACAAAAATAAGCTTATAGAATTTCCTCATTATTATCCGATACCTTACATTACGTTATCAGTGACAAAAAACGACATGCTCGCTACAACGATTCTCTTAAAAAAAAGTTTCTCTCACAGGGGCAGGTTTAATGCGACAATATAAATACATACGAATCGGTACGTTAAAATAATAGTACATAATACACTCGCGCGAACGTCAGTCGCAAAACAACAG
>OZ020286.1:5253039-5319381 GCA_963971205.1 Aethes cnicana
AGCACCGCCCGTCGCCTGCCCCTCCTCGCCCGCCTCCTCCTCCCCGCTGTCGCCGCCGCCGCGCCGGTGCCGCCGCCACGCGTGCTGGATCAGCCGCGCGCAGTACTCCTCGCGCTGCCGCCACAGCGTCGACGACACCGGCTCGTAGCCCACCTCGTCCGGCCGCCCCGGCTCCAGGTCGCCCGTCTCCTCGATCGGGTTCCCTTTCCGGGCGAAGAAGTCTTTGGTGAGCGCGTCGAGGATGTCCACGCAGAACATCATGTCGCCGCGGCATATCGGAATGTCCATCGATATGATCTTGTATTTGTTGGGCTTGTGGATCTGCAGCGGCGGCTCCAGCACGTCCAGGAAGTCGGAAAGCTGGTCGTAGCGGATGTACTGCGTGCCGTCGGGGTCGAACCGCTGCCAGATCTCGTAGTACATGTCGTAGTCATCGTCCGTGAGACCTTCTTGTACGTCTTCCGTGGCCTGTCACACGAGTAATGAAATTAGTATAAACAAATATTATTTATGATCTTGTAAACTTCAAGCTTAGAGCTTGAAACCTTACCTGCGAGTAGTTCTCGAGGATGACGGCGATGTACATGTTGATGACGATGAGGAAGGAGATGACGAGGTAGGAGAGCAGGAACGTGATGCCGATGGTGGCTGAGCCGCAGTTACCGGGGTAGCCGCGCTCGTTGTCCGGCAGGTCGCACTCCTCCTCGTTGATGATGCCGTCCAGCACTCCGTCCCACCCCGCCGACGTCGACATCTAAAAATGTATTTACAGATAATAAATTTAATGACAATAAATAGGAGTTATATAATTTAGAAGATTATGAAGATGCTACTCACTTGGAAAAGTAGAATCATGCTTTGCACAAAAGTCTTGAAATTATACACGTCGTCCAAGCCACCTTTGTCCTTGACGTGCATGAAGAAAGACATCCCGAATATCGCAAAGATGAACATGACCAGGAAAAGCAAGAGGCAGATGTTGAAAAGCGCCGGCAGCGACATGGCCAAGGCGAACAGCAACGTTCGGATGCCTTTCGCGCCTTTGACGAGCCGAAGTACTCGACCCACTTTTGCTACTCTGACTACCCTTAGTAGAGTTGGTGATACAAAATATTTTTCTATAATATCACTCAGTACCAAACCTGGAATAGAAAGTAATTCATTAAAATCTCACACTGTTCATGGATTTCAAATGTTTAGAAGAATGAGTGACTTACTAAGAATAGAAAACATTACAACGACGAAGTCGAACAGGTTCCACGGTTCGACGAAGTAATGGTAGCGTAAGGCAAATATTTTCGATAGGCACTCTGAACTAAATATCACGATGAATATCGTGTTGAGATAATCGAGGATCGTGCTGAACGCGTCCGTCTGCTGGTAGTGGTCCAGCGTCATCGTTAGCATGTTAAACCCGATGAACAACATGATGATCATGTCGAATTTCTTATCCATTACTATTTCGAACACTATTGCTTGAGGACGCCACTGTCAACAAATAAGAAAGACATTTTTAAAAGTTCTATTGTATAGGCACTACATTTTGAGAGAAATATTCACTCATCTAACCTTTGGCCTTGGTATAGCTTTCAACGGCTTTTTAGAGCCCATCTTCTTCATGGCGTTGTAGTACTTTTTCTGATCCTCAGTCATGAACATCTCGAGACTGCCGCCAGCTTTCTTCTTCTGCTCGTTGAAGTTGTCGATGATAACTCCGATAAACAGATTAAGAGTGAAGAACGAGCCAAATATGATGAAGAATACGAAGTATAGATACATGTAAATGTTCGTTTCTCGGATTGGTTGACGTCCGACCTAGAAATATTGTGGACATTGATTAAGTAATCCTTCTTGTTAAACTGTTTAAGGTACTTCGTCCACTGATTAAAATACGTACCTCTCTTGAATCAATAGCGTCGTTCATAATTTGAATCCAGCCTTTGAAAGTGGCCACTTGAAAAAGGCAGAGATAGGCTTTTCCAACATGATCGAAGTTCATCGGTGAATTTTCCCAAGTGTAGTTTTCTAAAATGCACGCGTTCTTGTCCGGGATAATTTCGTGGCTCAGAGTCGTGTGATTTAAGTCTACACACTGAAAATAAATAAAAAATATTAAGAGGTGACTCAAATAGTACCTTATGGAAAAAGTGATTTAGCGACAGCTTTATCCATACCTTGAAGTATTTACCAGCGAAGAGTTGGACGCCCATGATGGCAAAGATCAGCCAGAAGATGAGACACACGAGGAGTACGTTGAAGATGGAGGGTATCGCCTGCACCAAGGCGTTCACCACCACCTATGTCATAAAAACTGTTTAGTATTGTGACACTAGTGTTACATAGGCGTAGGGCGTTGGATTCTCGCTACGAAAATATCAAAATCAAATGGCTGGCTGATAAAATTACATTTCTACGAGTACCTAAGTTACCTGATCCTCGACTGTAATGCACGAATTTTAATTGTGCAGTAAATACATGGTACATGTACATACAGTCTCGATTTAGTTTGTATCTAATTATATGGTTGCTTATACGGTTACTTGTAGCAGAGTGGTTTATTAAAATTACCAAGGTAAATTACGATAAAAAACAACAACATAAGCTAAAATTAAACAGTTATAGTGCTCTAACTAATTTATACATTTTGCATCACATCTAATTGACCACAAAGCATACTATATTGAACTCGTAAAAAAAATTGAGCATGCTTCTAGGGAGATACTAAACTTACCTTTCAAAATTATATTTCAAATCATCCGGGAAACGCGAATAACTACGACATGCGAAACGCCAAGGGAAAGTTCAAATGTAGAATAAGATAAACTTTCTAAAGTGCAGAGTCTAAAAAATACATTCCAACAACTAAAACTAGCTAATTATCAGAAAATCCAGGAGAAAAGTAGACCAAAACATGACAATGAGTGTGTCTGGCAAAATGAACCAGCCTGAACCGATTCCCGACTGACTGAGGATATATGACCAATGTTACTAAGCCATTCAAGGGTGCCACCAACGACTTCAGAGTGATTCACTAAAATCTGATCGATAATGGACTAACTACCAATGATTTTGAAACGATTCATGACTAAATTAAGTTCTTAAACCAAAGAGACCAGATGTAAGATGTAAAATACGGAATAGTTGAGGTTGCAGAGATCGAATGAGTTGAATATGTTAGTGAAACTGTAGAAGTAGCGCTTGTGTCGGAGCTGAGATGCGGTGTGGAGTGGTGTGCGAGGCTGATCGGTGGAGTGAGGCCCGCGCAGGGTGGTACGTACCCTCATGCCCTGCATGCGGCTCATGGCCCTGAGCGGCCGCAGCGCGCGGAGCGTTCTCATCGTTTTGAACGCCTGAATGCCGCCGGCGCCACAAAGCGCCGCTACGAAGTTTATAAGCGAGACCTGATGGAATCAAGGGTAATATTTTGATAAATGAAGCAAAAACACATGTTCAGTTTAGATATTTTGAAAGTATAAGTTCAACATGTCATATTTACTGCAGGTCCTGGAAGAGAAGTTAAAGTCGCTATATCGAACTGGCCCTAAGGTAGAATTTGCGATATGATCAGTGGAAGAGTTACAACCAACACCTAGCGAACTAGAGAACCCTGTATAAGGGCGATGATGATGGACAAGACAACGATGCCTACTCTCAGCACTTGAAGGAAAATATGAAGAATCCAATTGCACGATTGTAAGTAAATTTTTTAGTAATATTATAAATAATCTATAGCATAAAAATATTAGTATGTGAACATTTAATTGTGCAAACATACACATATTTCTTTTCATTACAGTTGTAAGACCAAATTAACATAATCAAACGACCAAAAAAGTGTAAAACAATAAAAAGTTATCATATACCATGCACTTGAAAATAGATATGTATGTCAAGTACATTTTGAGACATGACTGTTTGTTAGGCATAGGTTGTAAGGCGGCCAATATATCAGGAGTCATGGAATATAGTGATACATAGAAGCAGTATCCACGTACGGACAACATTACGACATCGAGAGCTCGAAGCGGCAAGAGAGAGGGTCGGCGCCTCCGCTGTGACACATCGAACAGTAAAAGCTACACGCTTTTATATCGCGCTGCCCATTGGATACACGAAACAGCCTTGCTTAATAGGCCGGGAGATGCTGACACTGAATTCCGAACCATTTGTACCAGGCTGGCGAGTCTACAGGGGTATAATTACGTAATGACGAAAAGGAAAATCATGGTCATAGCGCCAGTACCGGGGGCCCAATCGTGTGAGCGTTAATCGAACGTGTCGCATAAATTACGAAAGTAGAACGATTTGTACCACAAAAAATCTTGTATTTTCCGATAGTCGATGAAAAATGAAGTAGGCGATCGCGTAATGCCATACTTCTCCAAAATATCGTTCTGCAAAATAAAAAAAAATTACATCTTTGGAGCGGTATGGCGGCTATTTGGCCCCGTAGGAAAAGTATGGCATGGTGATGTTCGTGAATGGCTACTCGACGATGATTATCCGTGCAAAAATTAGCCTGGTACAAATGGTTAAATTTTTGGTTTTTAATTAACATGTTTTCGTCGGTATGGCGGGATGTAGGCCGCGCCGGAGAAGTATGGCATTACGCGATCGCCTACTTCGTTTTTCACCGACTATCGGAAAATACAAGATTTTTTGTGGTACAAATCGTTCGACTTTCGTAATTTATGCGACCCGTTCGATTAACGCTCACGCGATGGGCCCCCGGTACTGGCGCTATGACCATGATTTTCCTTTTCGTCATTACGTAATTATACCCCTGTAGACTCGCCAGCCTGGTACAAATGGTTCGGAATTCTATGTCAGCATCTTCCGGTCTATAATGGTTATTCGGTAAACTTTTTTTGGAGTAGGGTAGTTTCGTCGTTCAATGAGCAGTGCGACGAACCCACATCGATAGCTCATTTGAGGCCGCGGACGCGCGCGTACTCACACGCATGCCCTCCCATCTGGAGACCGCTCGGAGCGGCCGCAGCGCGCGCAGCGTTCGCATCGAGCGGAACGCTGGGATGTCGTCCGCGCCCGCCATCACCGCGCCGTGGTTAACGAGCGACAACTAACGCACACTTCTGTTACTTCATGTACCAATACCCTTAACTTAACGGTTGCCACGCAAAGGCGACCAGAAATAGGACGAAACTTCACCAGCTTTAACGTTCTATTTTCTACTTCCGTAGTTTCATGAGGTAGGTTAATGTAAGGTCACGTCTCCGTTTACAAAATACTGGATCAAACTCAATAAGCTTTTCATTTGTCATTAAACTTAATAGAAGTATTTCTAAAATTACAGGTCACAAAGCATTTACCATAACGATGATAAAGTCGAGCCAACACCAAGCGTTGGTGAAATACTTTTGGAAGCCGAGAGCGAGCCACTTGATCAACATCTCGAGGAAAAAGATCACGGTGAAGATTCGGTCCATGTAGTACAAGATGTCCTGAAGGATTGGTCGTTGAGGTAAGTGTACATCTTCTAGCGCCTGAAATTGAGAATGTCATTTTGTTACGTAAACGTTTTGAGTTTAAAGTAATTGAAAATATGAAAATAGTCTTGTTTATTTACCAAAGCCAAACTACTGAGCAAGATCATTGTTATCACAGCCGTTTCAAAGTAGGTGTTTTCTATAAGTCTGAAAGTCTTCAGTCGTAGCATTGCCCAGCCCTGCCAGAATGGGGAATCGTCATCTCCGGCTAGGAACGGGAACTTCTGGTAGCAGGGCTCGGGGAAGCAATCAGCGGGCGAGTCATCAATCACGTCTTCGTCATTGGCAACTATGTCATGCTTGGGCAAACCGTCCATTTTACCCTCCTCGTCATCTTCGGCTATTTCTGAAATAACAAAAAGGAAGCTCGTTCGATCTTTGACAAGTGAAATACTTTATATAGGAATCTCATTCCCTATGATCACTTAACTAAAATTTTACCTTCTTCCAAACCTAATTCTTCTTTACTAGCATCTTTCTTTTCTTCTCCATCTATCGTGTCCGCTGATCCTTTATGACTTTCATCTTTGAATGATCTATTTTTATGACTACCGTATGATTTCTGACTTATAGTATCGTCATCCTGAAAGTTCAAGGCAAAGTAATTATTCAGTTAATGTGTCCGTAAATAGACGTCAAATCACTTTAATACGGTATACATTTTGAAAATATTGCAAAGCGTTACCTGCAAAGGATATCCGAGATGATTGAGCTCGCAGTCTAACCGGTTATCTCTATGGTTGTCTGTTATTGCATTGATATTATTTGGTATCTTGCCTTTCTTGTACTTATTGTCACCTGAAAGTATACCATTGACTTCTTAGGGCCACCAGTTATGACTTTTCCTGCTGCTATCATCGTCCTGAATCGCATTTGTTACCTGGTATTGTGAATTCCATTCCGTCTCCTATGGCGACCTCGACCTGGTCCTTTAGTTTCTTGTCTTTGTAGAGGACGGTGTCGTCGAGGTCTGTGCCGAGTTCGAGTTCGTTGTCGACGCGCTCTGAGGAGACACAGCGGCCGCAGAGAGCCGCTTTTAAGCCTACGTCCCGAGCGCCCCAAGCGACGCCACATCGCAGCATCCAAGCATAGAAATCAGACCAGGACGAACAAACTTAGTTGTTGAGGTACATGTCAGTTTTATTGTATTGTTTATGCACATTTGATAAAAATATTACGGGTAGCACGGTCATGATTACGGTGTTGACAAAGCAATTGTTTTTCTTCTCCATTCAATTGAATAGCAAGCGGTAGATATCATAGGGCGTGGATAAACGTGAGCGTGCTAGCCTTCCTGATATTTTCCTACATCAAGGAGCATAATTTCCGTATAGACTAATATGTATATATCTTTTGGAAAATATCTTTTAGGTACGAGTAGGTCAAACAATATTTTTGGTAAGGTTAAATTAACCTTTTAAACACGACGTAAGTAGAGAAAATTGAACTTTTGATTTAAAATTACAATACTGCGTTTTTTGCAAATGAGTGTATTTAGAGGACTTTGCGATCAATATTTTTAGTTTAAGCACTCAATTGAGGAACAATTTATAGGCATTTAACAGCCTTCCTTTAAAACCAAATAGCTAACTCTCCTTTAAATATTATCTGTAAGGTCGAGGTACAAAAATATTATATTAACATGCAAAAACTCACTAGACGACGCTTATATGGAATTACTACGTTGAGATTTCGTTTCATAACTACTTAACCAGTGCATTTGGATGCAATGCAATATGTTAAGAACATATCTTGCATTTACATTTCAAACGTATCGTTCTTCTGAGATCGATATGTCTTTAGTTAGAGCAATTAAACTTAAACTTCAGCGAATAGCTAATCGGTGACTCGGACCATATTGATCAAGCATTTAGAAACGTCGTCTAGCGATACATTTTGCTGGTTTTACTCAAAATACACACACAAAAAGCAATAGCATAATTTACCACCTAATACCACACTTAGACTTACACGGATTGTAAATAACAACTATTTAAAAACATCAATTAGTACAACAACAACAATGACAACATACAACAAGAGTGTATCAACAAGATTCTAAGAGTGTTCGTCCAGTGAAAATCAGCGAAGCAAAACAAACGTTGAATTAAATAATGTATGTATACATATACACAAGTAGTTTCAATCTTGTGCAGTTATAAATACAAGTTGTTTTGCTTTTCTGATTATTTACCACACCATTTTCAGTCAATGAAATCTGTACTTCTACACTTGGATGTAGGGTCACAGGCAACGCACGGTGGCACAGTTTACAATACAGTTTGCGTCAAAGGAAATAAACCATGCTGTACATTGTGCTGTATCCCACACGACACAAACCATGCTAAGGGAAATCAAAATCCACCAAAGTAACATGGACAACAATGCAAAGATGGCATTACTTGGGAAACCGAACCGTGCTCGGGTAAAATAGCTAAAACGGGTTGGTTCTCTTAGATATTTCATTCATATCGTTAGAGCCGTTTCTGAGATAGTTCTGTATAAATTATAAAGTTAATATGAACTGCCAGCTCGAGAAGTTCAAAGTTTACCAAGTAATTGTTACAAATAGTCTTGCTATTGTATTTTTTGTATTATTGTCATATTACAATCTACTATTTTAGAGTGGAATTTCATCTGTTATTTTAAGCTTGCCTCAGCTTTCTATCACGTCACTTACCAGAAAAGCTTAACATTTAGGTATTTACGTTACACAACAAGTACACAAGTTTACACAACATGCTACAAACAATCTGGCACACGTCTTACCGGGGGCATGTATTGATATTTGGTTCGTCAATTTATTCTTCAATAATTTAAGCATATCTGCTATGCTGCGTTTCACCCAGTCGATGAATCTTGATATCCTATTGATAGCTTCTGCTATTTTGTTAGTTTCCTGATCGGCAGTGGGCGTAGATAAACTCGATGATCCGAAATTTGACAGCAACAGGGCCAAGAAGAGGTTAAGTACCTGGAATGTATCGTTACCAAATTCGTTTTGGAATAAATAATTTAAAAAGTACTACGGAAATAAATTATTAAGATAGCACCCACACACATGTTTAGATACCCACCACAAGATTTCCAATGACGACGGTGGCCAAGAAGAATGGGATGCATGAGACATCTCCGACCAACATGCAGTCCCACATACTCTCTATCCATTCTCCGCAGAGTACTCGGAACACGATCATGAAACTATGCATGAAGTCGGTGAAGTTCCATCGCGGGAGGTCTCCGTCGGGAAATCGATCCACGTAATCTGACGGTGTGAACAATGTGTTAAAGAGAGTTTCGCGCGGGGAGCATAATGAAAGCTAATGCGTCATTTAGACAAAGCCAGGCTTATAAGAACTATATCTTCGCTAGTCCAGCGTTATTGGGAACACTATTTTATTTTTTTAGGAACACTGGACATTAACGTTATCTAAATTACTATTTAAGTTAAGCTTGATTGACGATCGTGGTAGATATCAGTTCTCTTGGTGATGCAAGCAACGTGGTGGTTATACTAAACTACTTTTCATTGAATAATATATAAGTTAGCTCTGATAGTCTGGAAAAGCTTCAATTACTTTGTCTTTAAGAATTAGTTAATTTCAAGTCACTAGGATAGTCAAAATTTCATTAACTAGACAAACGATGCTTATATAGGAAGTATACATACTTACATAGGTACATGCATAACCTAAGATCTAAACCTTTTAAAAGCTTCACATGCATAGTAAAGGCGCCTATAAATAGTACTTTCATAGAAGGTAAAGAAAACTGAGCCAAAACTTACTAAGTAGTCTTGATTTATATGCAAACATTTGAACAGGCCAACCAAGGTTAAGAAAGAAGGTTTGAAGTGAAGCTGGCGATGTTTCACAAGTGAGGCGCCTTTTCTAGGGGGCTTTAGAGGGTACAATTACTCGGGTGCCTGAGTCACTCGGTATTAACCAATCCAGACAAGACAGAGCATAACGGTGTGACGCACATCAACACAATAGAGTCGCTATTCAAAAACGGCGACGCGCCCATAAAGTGGAAAAAACCAAGCCATCTAATTAAGCTAAATCATAATTTTACGATCTAGGAATAAAACCAATTCTAAAATAATTTCGTCAGCAGTTAATGTATTTCAATTCATTTTGTATCTTCACGCAAAGTTAGTGATATTGTTACATAACGGGTTCGTTGAAAAGACAACGTAATAATTATATTTTTTAACATTTAACTTTCATTGCTGCCTGTATTGCTTACATCGGAGAAATTGTTCCACACCGAATACTAAATTTCATTTGTTGCTTTGAGGAGTCGAACGAAAGTAGTACATTGTAGACTAAATCAAACATTATTATGTTATTAGAGAATTTATAGGGTCAAAATATAATTCCCCACTATATGCCACACTACAGTATAAAAGCAACTGTAGTAGACATGGAAGCAAGGGAATATGAAGCAAAATAATTAGAAAACGATTTATCTAGTTACGTGTTTTCTAACTACCTATATTAATATTTTTGGACTCATTTGAAACACATTAACTGCGCCGGAGGGGCGCGTCGCCAGTCCACCAAGACACGTCCAACCAACACCAATGAACATGCAACACTCCCACCAATGTCACTTACCCACATAATTTTTCCCGAAAAGTTGCATACCCATCACGGCAAATATGAAAATAATGATGCACAATACGAAGGTCAGGTTGCCCAAAGCACCCATCGTCCTACCCATTATAGAGATGAGTAAATTAAGTGTCGGCCACGACTTTGCCAATTTGAAAACTCGAAGCTGCAAGTACAAATTGTGAAATAAGGCGTCACACAAGCTCGATCCTGGGCGCTTCACCTATGCTACTGCGGATCCTATCGGGCGACTCGGAACCACTCTCCAACCGACGATATGTGGATGTTGTTCCACGTCAGTTTCAATAATCTACTATCAGTATGAAAGTGCTTTCGGATCTCAAATGTATAGCGAATGTGTGCTTGAGTCACCTATCAAAATGTGCATTGCTTTGTTTCTGTTTGAGTGGGATATATGTTTGTCTAAAAAGAAAAGTGAGAGCTTTTATACCAATACAGTTTTTCTTTAGATTTACTATCATATCGGTTGTAATTTCATATTCGCATCATAGTTACGACATAGATCCCATCAGTACTGTCCTAACGCATCGAAAGGCCCCGAAAGCGAAGCTGCAATCATCTATATACTCGATGCGAAGCGGGTTATGTTATGAGTGAAGCAGCGCGGCGAGGCTTGTGCCGCGGCCGTTGGGCCGGCGCCGGCGCCGCGTATCGCTGCCACATGCCGTGTATGAAGCACAGCGTGGACCCGCTGTTCTTATGATAATGTTTAATCAAAGCCCAGTGTAAAATATTTAGAAGTGTTAAGCTGAATAATCAATAAACAAAGCTCAATTCTTAGAGATGCTAAATTGTCTTTCAAATAGAACCTGTGTAGTTCTTGCCAAACAACTGCATCCCCATCACCGCGAATATGAATATAATGATGCAAAGTACAAAGGTCAAGTTCCCTAAAGCTCCCACGGTCCTACCCATTATGGATATAATAAGGTTGAGGGCCGGCCAAGACTTGGCCAGTTTAAAGACACGTAGCTGAAAATATTCCACAACATTTACATACGGGATCATAGCGTGTAATGGTGTGATGTTCATGTTCAATAGAAACAATTGTTTAGTTACAACGAATTTAAATTATTTCCATAAGTAGCTTCAAAATGTTTCAAATCCCTATATTGCTAACTAACGAGTAACAACCATTACATAATTGGCAGATTATTTGCAGGTGAGGATTGTATGTTTACCTGAAATTATTCAAATTCGTTGTACAATCAATAAGGTGATCGTAGTAATTTTGATGTAAATTATGTTCAGTAGAGATTGTTTAAACATGTGTGTTTTGAATATAATGGTTCACATTTTGCCAGAAATATTACCTATATGAAAGTCGCTGTCGTAAAAGTGATTCGATTTTTAAAGTCATGTTAGGATTAGTACCAAAGTCAAGTATAGGGGCGACGTAAAAAAATGATTAAGTCAGTAAATAATTTAAAGATGGTGTTGATAATAAATCCTGGTAATCATTAATTGAAATATAATTAAATCAATTACCAGTACGTATATGTATTGAGTATTTGGATTACAGAAAATAAATTCTGTAAAATCAGTTAACTACGAGTACTTGTAACGTAGACCAAATTAAATACGATGATCTGTAAATACAATAATTGGCACTAATTAATACAGCAACTTACCAAACGAAATGAACGTAACACAGACAAACCCTGAACACCTTCAAGTCCCAACTCCAATAATGATAAGGCCACGATGATAAAGTCGAAAATATTCCAACCTTCTTGAAAATAATACTTTGGACTCATTGCTACTAATTTTAATGTAGCTTCTATAGCGAATGTTGCAGTGAAAAACTGAAAAAAAAACAATATGAAGGTCATACTCTTGGTTAGCTTGCATTGAATATATAATGAAATAGCTTTTCCCCGCAACTTCGTATGCGCAGAAATATTAAATGTAAAATCCCGTTTTTTTCCCGTTCCCATGGGAATTTCGCAAAATCCTTTCTTAGCGTATTTCAGCCCGATCCGTCCAGTGGTTTGGGCTGTGCGTTGATAGATCACTATGTCAGTCAGTCAGTCAGTCACCTTTGAGTTTTATATATTTAGATAGACGCCCACATATTGCAAAACCAGATACATAATTGCTTGATCTTATCTGAAACCGCTTAGGTAAATTTTATTTCAAAGAGATTCTACTATACACAATTTTCGGTAGTAGTCGGATTTAGCAATATGAGCAGTTTCAAAACGTCATACGTACATAGTTTCCGCTCTTGAGCGCTTTCTCCATATCTTTGTTCATATCGTGGTGATCCAACGCCATGAAGAGCGTATTGACCACGATACACAGTGTGATGAATAACTCCACGAACGGGTCGAACACCAGCAGGGCGACGTACTTCTGAAACTCCAGCCACAACCAACAGCAGTCCCACACACAGAACAAGTCTATTCCCTTGATCAGGCACTCTAGAAGCCTCTCCTTGAACGTCGGTCCGTCCTCATCGTCTTCCGCTGTTGGGAAGTAGTACACTGACACTGTTGTCCCGTTTACCAGCAGAGTGCGTGTATGTGTGTTGAAGAGAGAGAGAAATAATTTTGTTAGTATTCGCTCATTAATTAAGGCTATCAGGGATCAAATTGTGACGCCAATTCCAATCATAATTAAAATATGGATCTTATAGTAAAATTGGATTTGACATCAATAAAACAATTCAATATCTAATCACTATTACCAATATCCATATTTTTTGGTTGTACGTTGTAGGCTGTCATTTATATCTGTCCTTTTAAAATACTCAAGCCCGTGGCACTCCAAAAGGTGGCTGGCGGTTTTTGCTGGTATGGTTATAGGGGTCTTCCATATGCAAATGCAGAGGAGTCATAATGTGCGAGCATACCCTCGTGCAAATCAAACCCAAACGCAGTGAATTTGCTTCATTGAATTTTTAAAAAGCTTACCAAAGATTAACTACACGAAATGCAACTATGGATGAAGTAATCCTCATTCATTACTCAATAATTTTATTATTGAAGGTTCAAAAAATATGAATATCGTGATTATATGTAAAATCACATTTTTTCAATGCATTTGTCAGAATCTCTATATATATAATTTAGGATTGAAAAACTATGTATATTTCTGTTCTTAATATAAGTATCGAAAAATGATCATGCATAACACTCAATTAACTTAAATATATACAAAAATCAGGAAATAATATAACCCATAATTACGTGCGATAACACAAAACATGAAACATCATGCAATTTGCTTAGTTTACTAATTAAATTATACTCGTAGGCAAGGCTAAGAAGGTTAAAAAGTGTTCAATGTTTAGTGCAATGGTGAACTCGGAAAGCAGTGTAAAAACAATGCAAATTTCAAGTCTGTGTAGTCAATTAACGCTTCAACAAAAGTTCATGTTAGCGAACATCTTTAACTGCTAAGACGAGAAAACACTATCTGTGGGTTGTGGTAGCATTGATTGAACACTCGGTACGGTCAAACCAGCGGATAAATGCGTGTAGGAAATCTACGTTGCGGTAGCTCCCCGTTTGTGTTTTGGTGGTGGTGACGTCCATCAGTTCTAATATAAATCATCGGTAGCTGGTGGTTACTCTGATCAAAGAATTTCGACATACCTCTATAATATCTAGACCACAGTCTATGCATATGTTAAACCTTCAAATCTCATTGCTCAGAGTAAACCGCCTAGCAAAATGTACGTCTCAATTCAGCGAGGATACTCGTGCTTTAGTGTGCACACACTATTACGACAATAAATGACACCCACTGTCTTTGCTGTTGCCAATTATGCTTTTCTTTATTCGCATAATGAGCAAATACCAGTATAGTGTTGTGTTGTGAGTGTTGAGTGTAATCGTTTCAAAGTTGTACACGTTCGTTTACAGTTAAGTTTGTGTTTAAAAGCGTAGTTAATTACATCATGACATGATAGCACATTTAAGAAACGAACATCGACATTCAAATAAATTTAAAATGCAAAGACAGATTAACTTGTAACAGCCATTGGTTACAAGTAAATTTATATTTTGAATCTTATTCGTACCGTTCTGTTCACTGGCTCGACTCTGTCGCCCCGCTTGCTCAATTATTTCATTTAGTACCATTACATCTGAAAACGAAACATATACACACTAAGCTTCCAATTATAATTGAAGATGTATAACTTTAAATTTTAACATGGTTATCACTATCACAAGTATTAAATGGACATCAATTATGCAGTAGTATAAATAAGTTTCGAAAAGAGATCGTTACCTCTCATGTCCACTACGTTAGGCTGTTGCGATGACTCGATAAAAGGGTTATCGTTTGAAGGCTTCAGAACTTTTCCAGCTTCGTCCGTGCATTCAGTCGTGCTCATTTCCTGAAATAACGATATCCGCAGTTGTAAATCCTTTGAACAAGTCACATAATTTTCTCGAATCAAATTAATCAATTGCCTTTGGAATGCTTTGAAACAATTTATATTAATATTCTGCCATTGATCGCCTGGAGAATTTCACATCATATTAATATACGGAAATGTATTTCTTTTTCCTGAATATAACGTCCAATTTCTTTTCGCAGCTACGTGTGGTATCTAATTGCAAATTTCGTGTGATCAACACGGTTCCTATTTTTTTATATTCATAGTACTTATCAGAGCATATTGTTTCTGCTAGTCGCTTACATATTTGCAATTTATTTATTTGCCTTTAATTGATTCTAAATACGTAAGACACGTTATGATTTTTAGGTTAGTTTTATAATAAATATGTTGCTTGAGCTTAGTGCTTTGCTGTTGCTATTTGACGTAGTGTCCTTACATATTCCCTGAGCGGCCTGGAGGCGAGCGAGTCCTGCCGCGGCAGCGGGTAGGCGTGCGGCTGCGACGTGACGCTGTGGTTGCGCGACGCGGACCGGCCGCGCAACCGTGCCTCCTTCGTCTGCGCCTTGCCGCCCAGTAGGTCGCCGTGCGATGTGTACGACAGCCGGGATTGGTGCGACGTGTACGACGAGTGCCGGGAACCTGTAGTTCAAGTGCATTTTATTGTATGTAGTGTCGTTCAACTCATGTTGATTGAGTGATCTCGACCCTGTTGCTTCAAATTTCGTTACATTACAACACGTACTTCTCAATTTTTATTCGAAATCAAAGTATACTAAAGATGCTTTTTCTTGTGGCTTTACTCGTTCAATATACTGCTGCTTAGGTACCTATAAAAGTGACAATACTTGTAAGTTGCTTTTACCACAACAGCCTATTTACATACCACTACTGGGCACAGGCATTATTTTATCATAAGAGAGGGTAGTGAAGTTGCTTTATATGCTATGGCTATGCTACAATGGTAGTAGCTTTTGTGGTATTGATTTCTGGCTTGCTTAATTTGCTGCTTTATACGACAACAGTAAGCACGTAAAGCTTGCTTTTTTGCTAAAACATGAGATTGAGAAAACCAAAATATATTATTACAAACCTAAATTAGCATAGTAGACAGGAATGATAATAGCACCATTTTCCTCCGACATGGGCGTGACAGCGTTGGAGTCGTCAGCGTACGGGAGGTGTTCCTGCGCGTCGAGGTACGTGGACAGCACCAGGGGCTTGCGGTCGCCGCCGGGCGGATAGCGCGCGCGCCCGTTGGGCCGCAGCGTCATCTGGTGCGAGCCGCGCGAACCCCGCCTCAGGTTGAACGGCGACCCCGGCAGCGACAGTGACGCCTGCCACACACACCATGCTCAACTCATTGCATTCACTACTTACAATACAATATACTTCAATTTATTTTTGACTGCGTAAACTTCCTCAATAATATTCAAATGTTGAAGTGACACTAGATTCAATTGCAGAGGCTCAAATATTTCCATTATTCTTATTTCTTTACTTTCATGTGCTGATAAACAAAAAAAAAACAAAGTACACACAGATAAGGAAACGCTGAAAAGTAAAGAAAAAGAAGACAGATGGTGTGCTTTCAATGGTCATCATTGCATCGACTAACGCGTCGTCGTAACATAGAAAATATTATATTTATATCAAGATTACTTCGGATGATTTGTGAATCGATGCAAAGAGACAAAAGTAATGTCACAAATATCAATCTAAATAAAAGAGCGGAACTGATTAAAGAAGTAAAAATAAAGTCACAAGTTTGTAAAGGAAGGGAAGACGAAGGGAGCACGAACACCAACGATAGAAGGACCAACCTGAGAGCCCTCCCGCAGTGGCCCATACGACAACTGGCCATATTTATTTATTCGTTCAGGGTGAGGGACCTTCAATACACAAACAAAATTTTGAATTTATAGTATAATCCCGACCAACTATGCCTTATTACCATCAAATTTCTAAACATCAACCAAAGGGGTAGAACAGCGGGCACAGAGACAAACAAAGTGCAATAATAGAAGAAATACGTACCTACGAGATAATATAGCTATGAAAATTGTTTTTATCCCGCGTAACAAAGAAGTTGCTTACAGTGGGCACGTGAAAAGGTAAAAACTGATAAATTGCACTAATTCAGCAGATAACGATAAATAATGCTGATTAAAGTAAAAATCTAAGAAAGCGACGAAGAAAAAAATAAAAATAGTAAAACAATACGTTAAATACAATAAGAATATAAATTTTTGTACTTTAGTTATGTTGAGTGCTCAAACGAATCTGAGGATTTATACCCACAAACATATAACAATATAATTGGTAGTATCGTATAGTTTATTTAATATCTTATTGTATTTGTTTAGAGAAATATCGGAATGTAAATGAAGATGAGTGAAAGCAACAGTTAGTCAGGTAACTTTGTTTATTAACACATGAAGTAACGTGGGGTTTGTAACATGCGCGTCTGCATACACGTAGTTCCTAGCTTTTGCTAAAAAATTTTTGAATTCTACGTCTATGGTCATGAAGACAGTTCTTTTGTTTTTAAGGCTAAGCCTCTGTTACGAAATTGAGAAAAACAATTTTTTTTACGATGAAACCCAAATGCATAAATATAACTTGGCCGAACCTACCTCTTCTTCGGTGATTCGCGCTCTTTCAGCCTGGTCTGTCTCAAACACTGACTAGTAAATGGCAAAAGAAACAATCTACCATGACAATAGAGTTTCTTCTCCAATAGTATTCCTTCGTACTTATGAGTATCTTATTTATGTATTTATAATGTAAAAAGGTGGTTTTCTATAGTGTGCTTTTAAATCCAGACTACGATGAAGTTATTTTTATCATAGCTAAGTTTGATGTTAGGAATTTCGTTTATATAAACAAGAAATATTATTGGAGATTGTACACTATGCTAAAAGGTACTACGCAAAGGATGGTTTCCAAGAGTAAAACATGCTTTCTCGAAGAAAATTAACAAACAAAAATTTTTATTGTAACATTCCGTTATCAAGGATATTAATCAAGAATGTATGATTCATATGTACATCCATAAAAAGTAAGGAGTAGCAAATGAGAAGAGTAGTTTTAATAAACTGGCTATCGCATGCTAAAACTAATTGAATAATCAACTTGGGTCAACTAAATGATATATGTTGTGATGACATTTCTAATGACGATATGGTAATTGTCAACCACACAGCAGTCTAATAGCATGCCACAAGGCTGAAGTAGCTTTGACACGATCGATGACATACTCTAAAAATAACACAGGGAAATAGAGATGGCGGCAAACAGTATAATAATATTTGCAAATATGCAGATGCGGACCATACGATACTGAGAGATAATATTTAATTCAATGCAGTAATACATTTTACATGTAGTGGCGTTGAGAACCTCGTCAGTTTATTCGATATGTTTCAACTCCCAAAATATCTACTTAATGATGATCTACGATTGAATTAGTTCCTTATCCATGGTACAAACATGTTTCGTTTACATTGTACAATAATATTTTTGACCACACCGGAAAAAAACAATAGAAGCCTAAAACGTGATTAGAATCGCTAGCCGATACAATGGTTTTGATTCACCCAGTATAATTTAAACCAAGAAACTGACTGTCTGATCGCTGATCAATCAACGCATAGCCTAAACCCAAGTATCGAATTTGGCAGAAGAGTTCCACCTATGACGTAGTGAACACAAAGAAGGCATTTTAGGAAATTCCCCCATAAGCGAGTAGAAAGGGGTTTAAAATTTGGATGAAATTAAGCGCGCGTGAATTGGTGGGTAAGATGGTTTAGTATAAGGTCAGGAACATAGATTCCATAGAATGAAAAGATGTCAAATTCACCTTATCGTTCGTTGGTGAAAATCATTATAGTAAGGGGGATCTGTATATTTGCATTGCATCGAAAATAACGTAATAGACGGTGAAAGTACCTATAGTTAAGCCCAGCAACAGACACGGATAATAATAATTTTCTCAACGTGAGCTTAAGGGGATGTGCATGAGTCACAAGTGACTAGACGACGGATGAAACAAGGTGAAACAATAATTTGGGTGCCTCATGTTATGATCTTGTTAAAGCTTTAGCAGCGTGATTTTCTTAAGCTCAAGTTGGGAAAAAGGAAAATTGGTACTTAGCCTGGTTCAATAACTGAATGTTCGTTGAATTGTTGAACAGTTTATTCATGTTTTCTGAGCAAATTTGCATCTCTTGGTTTAAATTGTAATGGTTAGTTAAAGAACCAGGGTCAGTGAGTATTGGGAATTTCCCGAGTACTGAAATAACGGTGGCCACCTGCAGTTTCTGGCTGTAGGTACTGGTACTAATGTAAAAATTTAACGGTCTTTACATTCACCGGCTAATACTACTAAGAAAACTGCCGTGTGAGACAGGAAGACTACACAAGTGGCCCCATTACATTCGGAAATAGGTGTAAAACCGACAACACCTAATCACGTGAACAGACGTTAGTAGTAGGTTAATACACGATCGATTAGGAGTATCGACTTTACCCTTTACGCTGGGTTCAGAGTTCCATAGGTCACCGGTTAACGACGCAAGTCGTTTAAAAAATAATTCAAGGATGCCTTTGTGTTTCATCTTATTGCTAATAGGTACGTGGAATGTTTTAAGCGACTTTGATGTCTATACTGTTGCCCTTGGAATTATAAAACCAGCTTTTATCCGTTTCTACATACTGATCCTTATAATTTGAAATGATTAGGAATGCCATATCAAAAAGGATCAGTAAGTATGTATTTAACGGTTTAATCACACCTTTCATTATACAGCACCGTTAATTCTGAACGAATTCAAGGAATTTACGTTTCGATTCAGTCTGAATATGAAAGAACACGATTGAGTGTAAGGTGCTGCGTAAGGCAAGGCGTGTAGAGCATTCAGCTTCTGCGTACTTACCATGCTGACCTTCCTGTGCCGGCGTGCGTCATGGTGCGGGTCAGGCTTGTGCGCGGGCTGAGTGCTCACCGAGTCCTGGAAATTGTCGCTTCGTAGCGACATTCGCTCGCGCGTGTTGTCGTCCTGCGCGCCGCGCTCCTGGTTGACGAACAGCTCGTAGCTCTGACAGGAGAAGTCGGAGGGCGACTTGGCGGGGTGGGCCTGCGCGAAGGCCGCCTCGGCCGCTGCCGCCGCCACCTCACGCGCGTGCGCCTCTCGCGCTTCTTGCTTGTCAGCCCGCGCTGCCGCTTTCTGCTCGGCTTCCTATACGCATCATTCAAGTTTATAACGACATACCGACATTGCACTCATCTTTTTGTACTCTACCGTACAAGCTAGTAGGGTTGAATAATAGGAGGCCACTGTTGTTTATCACATTTCCTAAATCAAGTAAAATTTTCACCTTCTAATAATCTTGTGATTTATTAATCTAAAGCACTATTTTGGAACACAGCCAAGGACCATATTGCCGTTTATGGAATGTTATAATATGTTTAAACCACATTACCCTCAACGCTTCCTCCTCAGCTTGCTCCTCCTCCTCCGCCTTTTTCTGCAGCTCGTCGTAGGACATGGCGACGATGGCGAGGATCAAGTTGACGAGGTAGAAGGAGCCCAGGAAGATGATCACCACGAAAAATAGCACGTGCCACGACCCCGCTGACCTCAGCACCTGTAAAAAATATGAAAATTCACGGTAAGTAAATTTCTCCTTCCTTCCATTCATCGTCTCTCAAACTCTTCATAAACAATTGGCAAACAAAATACCTACATAAGTACTTCTCAAATCTGTTATACTTTGCTTAAATGACAAGGTATAAGTGACGTCACTAGAAGATAACTGAGATTATCAAACAACATTGACATTATTTGTTTGCTTAAACGCAAGTATTAAATGACGATGCGTTGATTATACCTAGAATTGTAAATAGCATTAATTTCTCCTTCAATCACAGGATTTTAAAGTACTTACAAAATTAGTATAATTTCAAATAGATCCTTGATTCTATTCAAAGATAAAGTTTGGTGGGCCCCAGTGACCACTTACCATCAGGTGGTCTGTGTGCTCGTTTGACAACTTATTTAATTAACGCATTCACTGCCACTTCTGTTTAACGAACTTTCGCCAGGTGCCACATCTGTCATTAATGGAACATTGCAACACACATGTGCGTTCAAGGCACTGCGGGAAAGTCAGCAAAACGCATATATGCGTCGGTGGCAGTGAATGCGTTAAAAAAAAAACATCTTAAGAATGAGGTATAGCTACGGCTACGGGATGCTAACCTGTGTTGCATGACGAACCTCAGTGTGCCTGATATTAATAATAAATTTTACTGTACTTGCATTTTCTATTTCATACACTTTCAACATAAAACAATGCTCTCACCAATTGGTAGAGATTTTCCCAGTAGTCCTGCGTCATGAGCCGGAAGGCTGAGAGGAAGGCCCAGCCGAAAGTGTCGAAACTCGTGTAGCCGTAGTTTGGGTTGGGCCCGAAGCCTTGAAGGCATATGTAGCCGGGCTCGCATTGACTGTTAACAAGAACACATAAGGAAGAAAAATAATACGATTGATTGGGCATCTTTTGGCTTGTAGCCG
Organism: Aethes cnicana; assembly: GCA_963971205.1. Lineage (NCBI taxonomy): Eukaryota > Metazoa > Arthropoda > Insecta > Lepidoptera > Tortricidae > Aethes > Aethes cnicana. The sequence continues at coordinate 5,274,113 of OZ020286.1, forward strand.
CCTCCTAGTTTCTGCCGGCGACATCCACGTGGAATTCGGTTATTACCGCGAGAACTATGCGTTTTTTTTTCGGGATAAAAAGTAACTTATGTCCTTCCTCGAAACTCTGATACCAAATTTCATCAACATCGGTCCAGCGGTTGAAGTCAGAAGAGGTAACAGACACACAGAGTTAGTTTTCCTTTTATAATATTAGTATGGTTGTACCTTTTTACAAGAGAGGAAGGCACGCTACCGGTAAAATCACATATATTAAAACGGATATTTTTCGTGCATCGATGTAGTGGTTATAATTTATATAATGAGCGCGTTTAAGAAAAATCTTTAAAAGATTATGCACAAATTGAATCTACTTACACGTCTTTTCGTTGATTTTATAACACTTCAATATCAAAATATTAACAGCACATCTATGTAATAAAAAATAAAAAAAACTAAACGAATAACTAAAAAAAAGTAACCCGTGGTGATACGAAGTTCACCGGGCCAACTAGTCTATACTAATAATAATGTCTGTAGAAAAATCGCGTCTGTAACTTGAAAATTAAGAAAAACGATCAAGTCGAGGGGACTATACAGGGTCCAGAAAAACGTGACGATATTTTAACCACAGTATCAGTTATCGATTCTAAGCATGTTTTTAGGTTTTCTTTTCGAGTTAGTAAATAAAAAAAATGTATTATGGGATACTGGTATCGGCTCACATCATCAATCCCATACTGGGCCAAAATTTTTACTAACTCGAAATTACAACAAAATCTGATATTGGGGTAGTTTATAATATAACACTGGTTAACATACAGGTAGGCTACTTTTTATCCCGGAAAAATGCATAATACCCGCGGGAAGGCTCTTGCCGAATCCCACGCGGACGAAGTCGCGGGCAAAGGCTAGGTATTTTAGACTTGTAACAAAGAAAAGAATTCGTAACAAAGAAAAATTTTCTGAAATATGATGAGATATGAGAGATGTCGGTCGAAGTTAGAACGAAAAAGTTAACAAAGATTGGACATAACGCTTACCCAGCTCCAGACGAGTTTCCACACAATGGATAATCCACACCCCCGTCACTGTACCAATTCGCTGAAAAGAAATAGAACATGTTAACAACAGACAAGAATTGAAGTGTTTTAAAAACAGATTTTGGATCTGAAATAACTTGAACCACAATTTTAGGCAGCTTGTAATTTTTCTACAAGAGAAATTTCATTAATCATTTCAGTCAAAATACTAGATTATGTGGAGAACTTTTAAATCACTACAATTGGACGTCACGTCATCACGGTGTATGTGAAATCAAGTGATGTCAATAAATATCAATATAACTATCTACTTATAAGAAAATGAAGTGCTACAGGAAAGTTTTATAAGTCCTTACTTTCGTTCTGGCAGAACCTCTCCCAGTTCTCAGCGGTGAGGTTGCCCCAGGAGCCGTCCTCGGGGAAGACCTTGATGCACTTCTGCGTCAGCACGCCCATGTAGATCTGCAGGCCCATCAGCGCGAAGATTGACAACGAGAACATCGTCAATATAATCACGTCCCGGAGATTCTTCACCGACTCTATCACGGCTCCCACGATGGTCTTCAAACCTGGGTAAGTGACAAAATTTAAAACACCCACCACACATATAGACAATTAAATTTGTTTTATTTAAAAAAAATGTGCTAAACACTGATTACATCTAGTTCTGGCTACGTTAAGTGACTAAGAAAAGATATACTAAAATTAAGATTAAACTGCTCGAGGAGTTTAATTTAAAACGTTCTGCAATATTTGTTGAATAAATAACTACCATCTACGAAACAGTTGAAAAACACTAATCTAAATTCTAAATCTTTAAATGCAGTAGGTAATTTAAAATCATAGAAAGCTCATGAGTAAATATATGGCAGATTGATTACTAGTTTAATTCGCAAATGTTGCAGTACTCTATGAGTTTGATCATCCTAGCCGCTGAATCGCAATAAGGTTGTATAGAAGTTATTTACCCGGCACGATGGCCACCGTCTTCAACGCTCGCAGTACCCTGAACGTTCTGAGAGCGGCCAAGTTGCCGAGATCTATGCCCATCGTCACATAACTGCAAACAATACCCACAACAACAACATCTAGATTATTACAACGGCTACAGAACCGAACGTCATCTATTCTTAATTATTTGTAGGTCTCTGAAAGACAACTAAATTACTTGTTTGGCAAATAGTAACACGAGTAAGTAAAATAGTAAGTAAACACGAGATCGACCCACTCTCTTGTAGTTTCTCGTGGATGGATTTTGAGTCGTCTATTGTATTAAAAATAGTAAACAGTCTATATTCTAGGTACAATTATACGAGACTTTAAATAAATTACAAAAATCTACAATAAAACTTTTTTAAGTACCGTATTCTACGTAATTCAATAAAATAAGTCTACTACTCACGCTAAAGCTATAACTACGAAGTCAAGCCAATTCCATGCATCTCTAAGGTATGTGAATGGCTGTAGAATAAAACCCCTGGCCATTACTTTCACCGCCGATTCAAACGTGTAGATTCCGGTAAAGATAACTCTGGAAAAATTCACCTCCATTGTGGAATGCCACTTCACAAAACAGATATTTGTAACTCAGTATAACAATAAGCTAAGGCTGAAACTGATGGATGTTCAGAATTTGAACTTGTAGAAGATGAAAGTAGTCACAAATCGTAGTCTAATTACGTATAAATATGTGTTGTAGGTATAATAATGTAGGAAAAAACGTGGGTAAAGTATGTACAGTTTATGATAGGATGAATCTGAAACTGCGCAATTTAAATGCATCAATTGATTTCGGTATAAAAATACTTATTTCAGTAGTCAGTTAATAAAAACGAACAGATAATAAAGATATCAATTTTAGTAAGAATGGTAGTGATGACGATTATTGTCCATAAACATTTCATCGGCTTAGGTTAATTAAAAATAATATAAAACTATTTATATTATTTTTCAGTCATATCACTCATGTATCGTAAAGAAATAGAACATAGTAGGTATAAGTACAATTTCTAATACATTTCCGATATTCTAATAAATTATTCAGTTACTAGCTGAATATAAATTGTCTATTAATTTTGAAACTAGCGTGCAACTACGGTTTAGTCTCTAATAATAAACCTAGATATGGTTATAATCTGAATATGTATCAAAAACTGTAACATAATTATGAAATAATTCGTGATATATTAAGAGGTAACTTAGAACAGGCGGGTGAAAAGATACTTACTCAGTACTTTCGACGGTAGGCGATGAAGGCATTATCATAAGAATGCAGTTCACTAAGATTGTCGTAATTATAAAGAATGAGAACAAAGGGTGCACTAGAATATATATCGCCACTCTTCTTATTGGATTAAACGGGTCCAATATCCACATGGCATCGGTCGCCGAAAACCTGAAGATATCTTTACCCTTGCTTATCACTACGAAGGTCTGAAACAAACAAAGTACTTACTTAAATGATACAATACAATACAAATACACTTTATTGAACACCAAAAAACAATTACACAAGTAAATACAATAAACAAAGAAGAAGGGTGACAACAGGCGGGTGATACTGATGTCTAAGTAAAATATTTTTTTGCATATTCTAAAATTAAATCCGGTTTATTAAAAACAAGAACAACAATTTAACTAACTTCTTCGACAGTCGGTAAAAAAGTTTAAAATGTAAGTTATAAGAGACAGGGTCTGATGAAATGTACATAGTAAATTGATTAATCTCTCTAGCTAGGTAGAAAATTTAAAACATCTACTTTATATTCCTAGTATAACACACGGCGTAGGTACCGCCGTGTGTTCGAGAAACGTGAAACTCGGGTTAGTGACCTTCCTGCAGTATAAACAGTGCAGTGAAATGAATTTTTCACCTCACTGGCTCGAAAGTGGTCGTTTTGCAGCTTGATATCCGAGCGCAAAAGTTGTTTTTATCCGCTAGCGTGGAAAGTGTTTTTGAAATTCGAACGACGCATGACGCCACTGTCACAATAAAAAACAACGATACGTTCTGAAACGCAATTCGTCGTGAGAGTTTTATTAAAATAAAGATTCAATTTACTTAATATCATCATTAAAAAAAAAATATTAATAATACACCGTTTCAGATGTATTCCATTATTTCACTATGTTTTATGACAAAAATACTTAAATATGTGTATATTTTAACTGTATTCAATGAATAATTGAATCTTGAAGTACGAGTAGGAGTGATTTGGAACGCAACCTCCGGAAAAAAATACATAAAAAAAATTATTTTAGATTGCTGGTTTTGTAATTTAGAATACCTATAAGAAGTAATAAAGAAAATATGAGCGATCTAGAATCTAGATGAAGATACGAATTTATCTCCTCCAGAGTTAGCACAAACTGTACGTGACGCTGAACTAAGTCTTCTTCCCGAAAAATCGCGCGTGAGGTGAAAAATTTCGTGTTGCGCTCAGCAGCAAAGTCGTTTGCTGTCTCGTGCCTTGAAAACCTCGTTTCACTCAGGTCTCAATCACGCACTCACAGCAAACAACAACTTTGCAGCCTTGCGTAACAAATACCTATTTTCATTTGATGGAGACAGACGATAAATGATAGATGTAAAGCGTAATATGTTAAAGTTGTTATTTTTTTTAATATAACGTTCAACATTACGAAAGTATGTCGTATTCCAACGGTCTTTTCCGTTCCTAATCTCGATAATTTCGATCAGAGACAAGATAAGTAATTTTAATAGACTGACAATATTACATTTTGGCGTACATCGGAAAAGCTTTGCGTGCAACATCCAGAGAGCGCTTAAAAACACCTAGGCTCTAAATTGCTCATAACTTAACCATACAGGCTGAGTAGGCGACACAAAACATTTATATCGGGCGTAGGTAGGTACGCTGAATTGTATGGAGGTTATTCGCTTTATAGACTTAGTCCGATTGTGAGTCTAAATAAAGAGCTTTCTTTGTACAGTCAATATCAAAGAGATATTTACACTTTGGATCTTAATGCAACGGAATAGGGTGAAAAAGTGTAAACATCTCTTTTACGTCGACCGTACCAAGTTGGAACGTTGGACCTTCAACATTGAAACCAACTTGAAATTGCTTGGCTACAACAATCACCTTGCGGGTCTGCCAAATGACAAGCATGATACTTTAGCTAGCTACAAGCTTGGTTACGGCCAAGACCAACATTGTAGCGGCAATAATACACCATTCCGAGGCTGAACACTATCGATCGCACCCTAGTTATTAATAGCAACACGGTTATTTTTGTAGGTACTTTCTTTTATGATAATCTATTTCTAGTAAGTGATAGTTATGTGCCGTGCCATACGTAGAAAACGTGTGAAATAATTAAGTCAATCTCTGTATCTATTACGACTGTAATCATGTCGTGCGTCGCATCTTAGTGGAAAGTCATCCATGTGATAACCAGTAGAGAAATATAGATGCTTGAAGAAGGGCCCAGTAAGATCATTAGGTAAGCATTTGGTCACTATCTCACCTAATGAAAAGTGACGATTTGGCCGAAGCTGTTACATTGCTTACCTAAATTTCTTTCTATATATCTGTCCATCATATACGAAAATAGTACATTTGAAACTTACTGTTTGATTGTGGTAGTAAGGGTCGATGTCCTCGAGAGGCGTGGACGCCAGCTCGAGCGGGAAGGAGCCCTGCATGCGCACGGGCAGAGGCACGCCCTGCTCCAGCGTGGGGTCCGGCTGCGGGCCCTCGTCCTCGTCCTCGTCATCGTACCGCACCTACACACACCAGCCACTTACACACACACAATTACAAGTTCAGAGTTGAACAACATTTTCGTTGACTGAGAGTCTGTTATTCCGAAGTCCACGCGCCTTCCAAGTTGTGTAAATCTGGGGCTATATTCGAAGTTTTAAATAGGGACAGGGAGATTCCCTATAGCATCGCTCACGCGTCACGGCGCTCAAGTTGAACTTTAAATCTAGATGCTTAAAGTTCGGTTGCAACGTTGCGACGCATGAGCGATGCTGTAGGGAATCTCGCTGTCCCTATTTAAGGCTTCCAATAGAGCCCCTGTAGGTACGTTGTTGTGCCTAAAGAAAAATATCTGAATAATTAGTAAAAGCATTAAATATTGAAGAAGTTGAGAGACTAGGACTTGAGTGTATGAATAGGTACTTATCTATTCTTGATGTCGCGTATCGTTTTCAGAGTAATTTTAATGTAGGAGTAGAATACAGTATCTGTTGTTTTTATAGGCTCCAATCCTATGAGTTTTCTATTACATTTTTCTTAAAAGATAACTTAAAATTTTATAAGAAAGCTAATTTTGATCGTAAGCCTATTTTGAATAAAATAAGAGCAGATTCATGAGGCAAAGTGCAGCAATACTACCGTTCGGAAAATTCGAATATTGTTAGTGTACAGCGCATGAAGCAACTATCTTATTCGATATAGTGCTGCTGTCGTGTATCAATGATGCGTGTCAGACTGATCTAAAAGCGTACCGTGTCGTTCAATACATTCTTTCAGTCACCCATCCGAATGGTAACTTTATCTCGTGCCGAAGCGCAAGAAATTGGCTGTTATAATTGGTTGCCAAAGTAGCAGGATGCTCAGCACAAGCCAGCTTACGGTAACAAGTATCATCAACATAATAAACGTCTCAAAAAACTGCAGATAAGTACTAATTTGAATGCACTAATCGCTAGCTAGGTGACGTCACCATGCTAGACAGAAATGACAGCAGTCAATGACATGTGGCGAAATGAGTCCAGTCAGTGCAATGTTGGCTAGGTGATGTCGTGCTTGTGTGTTATGCTAGCGCTCCTAATGTGGCGACGTCTTCAACCTTAGCTCAACGGTTACGGGACAAAAGTCCTACGTTAGATGTACTCTTTGTTATATTCTACTCTGGGGTCTAATTTTAACGAGTTTATCACACCAAAGGACATTAGCTAAAGGTACTTCTAGCGTCTAATTGACAACACATTTAAAAAAAAACGGCAGAACTTTACATTATAGGATTTAATTTTATTTTTGGCTTCTAGTACTTTCTATTAGATCAATGTAGATACGCTCGTTGAGATGCATTTACCCCGTGATATTTAATGCAACTAAATATGCTATATAAGCTTTATCATTAACTACCTACTCAAGGATAGCTGTTAGCCTGCAATCGGAGGTTAGTTCAGGCAACAGCTAAACTCACACATTTTTTCCGAATATCGGCCGCGGAAGCGATGTGTTCGAGACAAAATGCTTTACGAGGAAATGCAATCAGAGCAAAATGGTTACAACTGTTACAAGTTATCGCGCATAATGGTTTATCATGCCGCCAATCTCGAATGGAATTAGCATTGTTTGCCTCACAAATGAATTTTGTAGTTGAAGCGATAACTTGCTATTAAGTATCGTTTCTAAAATCGAGCTATAAAGAGGTAAAAGGGGCAAGCAGGCAATCTTACTTCTTTTTTCTTTTTCGTCCGCCCCAAATCGTTCTGGAATGATTTAAAAAAATGTTTACCAAAACTGTTCGCCGCGTCCGTCCTTGATCGATCCAGTTTTTCTCATGTGTATGATTTTATTGAATATCACCAAAATATCACTCATAAGTAAAATGTTTTCGGTCTTGTCCATTTTTAGATGAGCCCTATCTGGTGATCGTTTGCTCTCGTCGGGTCAATCTTAAAGCCCGGGTCACACCGAATGCGTGTGCATCATTTGGTACTCAACGTACATATACTTTGTCGCGTCCTCGTTACACAAGTGTGTCATATCTTACGAGAACCAATATACTATACAACGCATTGGAGGGCGTGCACGCATTCGGTGTGACCCGGCCTTCACTCGTGCGTAGATGAAACTCCGTAGATAGTTAACTAGACTGACCTCGCCTTCCGCTCGTTTTTTCTCGAGTTCCTTTTGCTTGGCATGCTCCTCTGCTATGCGGGCTTCGATAGCGGCCAGTGACTCTCGTGAGAAGGGTTGGAACAAGCTTCTTTCTTCCTCGCTGATCGAGTCCAAGTCCTCGGACATTGTCTATCGAACTCCCCCCGAGTGAACTCCCTACTGCATCAAAGAACAAGGATACACAAATTAAACACGTTTTCAAACATTCTAATCTACTCAATAGGAACAGGCAGGGAATAGTAATTTTTAGGGAGAAATTACACTGGATAAGTGCGATCGATTTGATTTGGGGCTTTTTTGCTCTGTTGCGGGCAAACCGCTCTACATTAAGGTGCGTGTAAGCGCGTAGTAAGGTGAAAAACCCAATTTGGGCACGTTTAAAGATATAAAACTAAAAATTAGGCCGAAATATAGGCCTCTAAAAATACATTTGAGAAATTGATATATGCTCTTCAAAGGTTGCGGTAGGTACGTATACAAGCATTGTCCGCGCACGTACCCACCGCCGCTGTAGCATGTGCATATTATGCATGCGCTTGTTGCTCTGTGTTATGAAAAATCATTTGTTGCAGCAAATACGTACCTATATATTGATTACATGGCATTATTATTTATTCAATAAAATTACATTGTCTCGTGAAACACATATAAATATTAAAAGAAATCCGGAGACTCAATCAAAAACTATTTCTCCTGTTTATCAAAGACGTCACCCTGCTAAGTAGGTGCTTGTTGTAAGGCTGAAGGAAAAGCAGAATATTTGTTCTAAATTCTCATTTCTACAGCTGAAATTGCCTCTAAATGGGCTACTTGACTGACAAGTCAAATCAGATACTTTGTCAATATTTTTATCTTTAACATTATCGGTTATTGGTATGTATCATTTGAACGTCAAAAGGCAGCTTTCAACAACACTCAAAATTAACATACAAGTAGTGTAATGTGATGTGACATCATGTTTCTGAGGTTTCAAATCCTTAAATAAGTTCTAATTAACATTGCTATATAACACGAAATCTGTTGACATCATATTGTATAGCAATATTTTTGTGACTTTTTTTAAATAACAAATTTTCATTATTTTATTGATTGACCTTGTCAAGTATTGAATTCAAAATTCATTTCCAATTTTACTCGTAGTTAGTATCGCCAACTTACGTAACGCTAACCAACGCGTAGGTCCTTGGAACACTTCCATTGCGTAACGTTGTCGTGAATATAGGTCAGCATTTCTCCCATATACCTAATTTGTTGCGTTGCCATCAGCGCAAATTATTTATTTTCTCCAGATGATAATTTATATATTTATAATAATAAGTCTGTAGAAGAAGTCGCGTCTGTAACTTGAAAATTAAAAAAACGATCGAGTTGAGAGGATATACTCGTATAGTCCTCTCAACTCGATCGAAAGATACCGAACACAAAAAAAACGATTTTTAGAATAATTGTCTGTATGTATGTATGTCCGGATTTAACTCGAAAACTACTGGTCGGATTGCAACAAAATTTGGTATGGGAGTTTATAAGACTGGTCAACATATAGGCTACTTTTTAGCCCGAAAAAAGGCATAGTTCCCGCGGGAGTGCTATTACCCAATTCCACGCGGGCAGAAGCTAGTTTGATATTGCTTCGCAGGATTAAAAATGATGATTGCCTATATGGCAAAAAATGTCGAATGATGATTGAAGCTAAACTCTGTCGCCCATGACGTTGACAATGATAAGTGTATAATAAAATGCAATTCAGAGATCACGTTTTGTATAGTCATACATTTTAATCAGAATTTTCTATCGTCATACTGTCGTGTTTATGCTAGTTGGTTGCTTGCTACTTACATTTATAATTGGCTATGGGTGAAAAATGACAATGTGGTCGATTATTTTTTTAAGGATAGGAATAACCTTCCGTATCAAGAAGAAAAAATCTCAGAATTTTCCGTGCCGTAGATTTCGAAAAAATCAATAATGTCAATAGTATGAACACTTTTTTTCATGAAGTAGTGCTGCATACTTGGACCAAGGAAACACCTTTATTTCAATCGTCATAACGCAAAATCAATTTCTTTTTTTACGCGAAATCTACGGCACGGAAAATTCTGAGATTTTTTCTTCTTGATACTGAAGGTTATTCCTATCCTTAAAAAAATAATCGAGCACATTGTCATTTTTCACCCATAGCCAATTGACGAGCTTTTACCCGCGACTTCGTCTGCAGGGAATTTAACACTATATTTCCAAAGCCCTTTTTCCAGGACATTTTAAAACCTTTTCTGGGATTATGGGATTTCCGGGATTCCCGGGATGACGGGATTTGTGGGAGTCCTCTTCCTCTAATGAGTTTCCGAGATTTTTTCGGGATTTCCGGGATAATAGGCAGCCTATAGCTTATTCCAGGTTACAAACTATGTGTTTGCCAAATTTCATGCAAATTGGTTGAGCCGTTTTAGCGTGATTGAGCAACAAACATTCAAACATCTCAACATCCAAGCACAAACTTTCAGCTTTATTATATTAGTAAGATACCTACTAGCTTCTGCCCGCGACTTAGACCGTTTGGAATTCGGTTACCTCGTTCTCTACCTCTAAACGGGCTACAAAAATACTTCTTTTCCAATAGGATAGGTGGAGTTTTGTAAAAGTGTAATTGACAACATTTCAAATTTTTAGTAAGGCGTTTTTCGAAAACCATTTCGGTATCTGTGTCTAAAGGACTTAATCTAATTTTTCCAGTTTTTTTTTGTTTACTACTTTTAGAGAAAATCTTGTTTTAGTGGTAACTGGTGCGTGCCGTCCAAATGCCATCCATGTGCCGTCACATGGATCTTTCGCTAAAGAACGCTGTACGGTTGCGGAGACCGCCTGCTGTATGCCATACCTTTTTGTGTAATTACATTATGTCTACTGTTCCTTGATTGTGTGGTGTTCAATAAAGTATATTGTATTGTATTGTACGGTTGAGCGTTACGCGCAGAAGGGTTACGTACGTCATTTTTGACTTACGCCCTTTTAGAATGAGGAGTTTTTTAATTTCGATTTTAAGTATGAAATTAACGATTTACGAAAAAAAGAAAAAACACGTGTCATTTTAAATATTTCAAACTTTCTAACTAGCTGATAAAATGTACATGTTAAAAAAATGAAATGTTGTCAATTGTTGAAGGTAACTGTTTTACCTGCTAACAGTGAATGGGCGGGCGATGATGCGGGCGTGCGCGGCCGCTCGCTCGGCGGCCGCGATCTCCCGCCGGCCACCCACGGGCGCTCCGCCCTTCTGTACCCACAAATTGTTTACGTTTAGCTCCCTACTCGAACAGATCGGCTTAAGCCGCGCGTAATACGGTCCAGATTCAACTTGTAGAGACGATGCCTCACAGTCTTTTACAGCATTCCCCTCGAAGACCCCCTACACTTAAAACCTAAAAAAATATGTTTAATAAGTATCCTAAAAAATATTTGCATTAAATTTAACGTTATGTATTTTTGTATCTTGTAAACAATGGCGGATTCAGGGGGGGGGGGTCATGGGGGTCATGACCCCCCCCCCCCCCCTCGACAGGACTAGGTCTACTGCTATCATGTATTTTTAACCCCTGATGCGAAAAAGAGGGGGGGGGGTTGTATGACGTGACCTCCCCCCCCTGAGGCGAAAGTTGGATCCGCCCTTGCTTGTAACTGTAGAGAACATTTATAATCTGTAAAATTCTGTAAAGCTTTGGTTTCCTAGGACAGCGGTGCCGTCACATACCGTCTTTTTACGTCGGCAAGATTGCGGACATAAAAAGATGGCCGCCTTTACGGCCGTGACATGTGTAAAGTTCCACGGCCGTCTTTACGGTGCTGTCATCTTCGCGTTTCCCGCCCTCAATACAAAATTGATACTGTCAAAACATTCAAGTGTTTTATTTGCGTCGCTCATTGGAATATGCAATGGACGACCTCGATTTAGCTCTTATAATTTTCATGGAGGATGAATCATCAGAAGATCAGAAGAGGAAGACAGACGAATGGAGGAAGGAGGTATCTTCAAATCTCGTGGCTCGGTGCATTCGAGATTTTGGTACGTCGCCGTTTACGGAGCAACGAAGACAAATTTAGGGAATACTTTCGGCTTACGCCAGAACTGTTTGATTATGTACTGAATCATATAAAAGATGAATTGATATACAAACCTTACAATAGACACAGAAATCCGATAAGCCCAGAGCAAAAATTGTGTATATTTGTTAGGTAAGTCAATAAAAAAATCGTTTTTGCAAATCTTTACGTACGAAATCTATTAAAACTTCGTCGTCTTCGCTGGTCCAGTAGGAGTTGGAACTCATTTTGTTCGTCCTCCGGCCGATCAAAACAATACAATATTCTATGAAAATCAGCTGATGTATGTTCATCAGTAGTGTTGTCAGGTCAATTGTCTTGAAAATTACAATGGCAGCCTTGAAAAGTTCCAATTTTCGACAGAAAAGTTCCGTAAAACGGAACCAAACGGCAACACTGATGAAAATGGCTTCACCGCTATCGAGAAAAAACGTCGGCGAACTATCCAACACCGCCATTACGGCCGTCACGCAAATGATTTTGACGCTACGGTGTCGAGTACCGCTCTCTAGGAAACCGCGCCATTGTATTTACATAGACAACGTTCTAGTGACGTCACTCACCGCTGTATTATGGCCGCTATATTATGGCACCGCTGTCCTAGGAAACCAAAGCTTTACCAGGCGATAAGTTTATACACTGCGTAACGGACGACTGCACGTTACAGGTTTGCACAACTTAGAAGGCGCGTGGATTAAACAATAATAGACTCTGCGCCAACGGCTTAAGTGCTTCGCCGCGCGCCTACTAAGTTGTGTCGTGCTATAACCCAGTTGGTTGATTCTGACCTCCAGTCTGGGAGTTTAATAGTTGCATTACTTTAGGTACCGTCTCCGGTCCGGTAGGTTAACTTTTATTAAACTGCGGCTGGGGTACGTGACTTCTTCTTATCTGTATGTCACCCAAGTGATGGATTTTTTTAGAACACTTAAAGCTTTTGAATAATGCAATTAAGACATGTATGTTATTGTAATTATCTCTGTTGTCAACTTGTCTTTGATATCTGATAATCTGACTACTATGTCGTTAAACATTTATTACTTTACTGGTGGATATTTATAATTGGCTTTATTTTCTGTCTAAATTAATTAATTAATTGGTACCAATGATGTCCTTATAAATAAATAAATACACTCTAGGTAGAGATCTTCTACTATCTAAAGTCCCGCGCCTTCACATTTCAAAACGCTTTAATGAATTTAAAAAGTACCACCAACACTCTCAACACATGTGTGCGTGCTGAGACAGCCGTCAACTATGCGTTGAGAGTGTTGGTGGTGCTTTTTAAATAATAATAAAAAATGAAGCGTTTTGAAATGTGAAGGCGCGGGACTTTAGATAGTAAAAGATCTCTATCTTCGAACGTCACGCAAGAACCGTTTATTTGTTCGAACATCGATAACAAATACATTCGTATAACATCGGCTTTAGAAAACATCTAATTATTTTTCTTATTGTAGAAGATTTGTAGTGTGTCCCTGTGGAGTAACAGGTGCGTGCGGTTTAATTACTTTATTAAAAAAAATCAGGGACTCTATTCTATAGGGAAGTTGAAACCGCACTTTAACCAGCTACATTTAAAGTTCAAATTGTGCGCCGTGACGCGTGAGCGCAGGGATAGGGAATTTCCCTTCCCCTAAGTAACGCTTCGAATAGACCCCCAGTTGAAACAATCCTCGCTACCCATCAGAAATATTTCCTTTCAACTGGACGGTTTATTGTAATACTTAATCTTAATAGCTTGTTAAGTTGAGGTCCATAATGGGTTTTAAACTTACCTGTTGTCCGCGAGAGCAGTGTGGCCGCGGCTACCAGAGAGGTGAAAGTTAGCTCGTCTTCGCTGATAGGGACAACCAGCAAATGGGCAAGATTTTTCATGTCCGACCTGAAACCAATACGGTTTAAGTTAGCGTTAAGGTAAACGAGGCGTCGTTGGCATCTGATGTCGAAATGCGACGAGTCCCGTAATAAATATGTATGGTGGTTGATACTGATACTTGGAAGTATCGTAACGTTTTAAGCACAGTCATACATTTTTATTATCCATACTAATATTATAAATGCGAAAGTAACTCTGTCTGTCTGTCTGTTACCTCTTCACGCTTCAACCGCTGTACCGATTTGGATGTTTGGTATGGAGATAGTTGCAGCCCCGGGAAAGGACATAGGCTATTTTTTATCCCGGAAAAAAACATAGTTCCCGCTGGAACGCGATAACCGAATTCCACGCGGGCGAAGTCGTGGGCAGAAGCTGGTTGTTAATAAAAAAAAGAGCGCTGTTTACCTAATTTAGTGATACATTTCTGAAAAGATTAACGTATTGTATGTATAGGTAAATAAGTATGGGCGTACCCAGCTTCTTGTCCACAGGGTGGCAAGTTGGCAACCGCATATTCAGCTTTTGACCGAGGGGAGGTGCAGATCAAATTTTTCACGCCATTTTGTATAGGGAGAAGTACACAAAGGAAGAAATAAAACAGTACTAAAACTGGAATACGTAGTTTAGTATTTTTTAATAGCGTATAATAGTAGTAAACTGGATTACTTGATACATATTTAAACTAGAGTTGATTTGAGAGTGTTGCGTGCTTCGTGAAGCGGACTGATTTCCTTATTAAATGTTTTACTTAAGGAAGGCATTAAGTCTATAATTCCCAGTGACCCAATTTCGATAATGTCGGGTTTACAAAAAGCCTTAAAAAGGTTTGGAATACTCTGGAACAAGCGAGGCGGGAAAAGGAACTTCCAGGAATGCCTCCCCGCCCTTTACTCCAACCTTGACCTAAATAAAGTAGTGGCCTTAGATGTTCAGATTACATCGACGGTGAACAAAACAAGGGTGCGTGTGTGACGCGAGGGACCTTTTTATTTTCATTTCACTACCAGTAAAATGAACATTCCGCGTAGAATTACGAGTAGGTTAGGTATGCGCAAGATTAATTCTATAATAATGATTATAGATATATACTCGTAATTATCTGCAGCTGTGTTTTCATATTCGATATTTTAAGATTTGGGCTCATTTGCAGTATGGGTTATGCCATGCAAGTACCTCATCATATCAGCATTTCTATTTTTATTTTATTTTCTTCTATGCAAATATTTATTTTATTTTTGCTACAGACTCCGGATTCCATCGAAACTGATTGGTCATTTTGATGTATACACTGTTCGATACCAGAACTCAAAATGTTTCATTTCATACAACTTATACAAGTAGGTCCACTTATACAGGTGTCGTCCGCGAACCGGTAGACGAGCTGTCGGTAGGCCTCCAACAAGATGGAGTGACGACCTTGTAAAGGTCGCAGGAACGCGGTGGATGCGAGTGGCACAGGACCGGTCTGAGTGACGCGCCTTGGGGGAGGCCTATGTCCAACAGTGGACGTCTATCGGCTGAAATGATGATGATGATGATGATACAAGTAGGTATGTTGGTATTAAACACTCTCTTACCGTATGTAGTGCTTAGGTAGGGTCTAGATCGCGCGCGGTTCGATGGCCGCGACGCACGCAGGCCGCGCGCGCTGCTGATTCCCGCGTCGCGCGCACCACATCGGCGTCAGCTGTGTCGCCTCTGCAAAAAAACGGACACCGTTAGACAAACTGCTATATTTCAAAATACCTATTATATCATACTATATATACTTTTAACAATTAGACTAGAGCAAAGCAGGTGTGTAGCGAACTTATAAAGCTAATGTTAAATAAAACGTTTTATTACTCTATTACACGTTTTATTACTCTTAAATTGCATTTTTCGTATGCAATTTAACCAGTTTTTCCTCCAAGGTAATTTACAACCTAGTAGGTAGGTACAAGCGTATTTCAACCATCGTCGTCGGGCTATTCGATTGTTCATTTGCACAAATGAATTCTAAATCTGCTAACACATTTGACCTTAGGCAATCGCTCATTCGCTCTTATTCTCATATTGTGTTGAGAAGAAAACAGGAAACGCTCCATTTTGTTCAATGACGTCCTCCTGAGGTTTTTCCGTTGATAGAGGATCTTCAAGAAGCGAGTGAATATGGCTCTCAAAGGCCGGCAACGCATTGGCGACTGACTCCTCTGGTATTTCACATATCCTTGGGTGACGATTCAACGATGAATACCTCCCATCAATTAAGTACACTCAACAGCAATGAATAGGATGACGACAACTTTTTTTCCTTAGTCTATCAGGAAGATTATTGAAAAGTATTGGATACGTATTTTTTTCTTTTTTCACGTAATCAAACTTATACGGAGATATATTGAGTTGAAATGTCGCGTGACGTCACGGTTAGGTACGATTTATACCTAACGGTGACGTAGTTAGCCCCCACTCTCCAACTTTAATGCGTTTTAACTTAGTCATTCTTTGTTAATTTGATAAAACGAAAAATACGTGTCTAATATTTTTTTATTACCTGACTGACGGACTAATTACAATTTCGATTTCTTCACCCTGTCGTCATACCTATTCGGGTCACTTGGTATAGCATTTTCCATGCAAAGTGACCCGAATTCATTGCTGTTGGGAGGTAAATCCACATGGCCAAGGCAAGACGTAAAACTTATTAGACAAACCACGGGCGGTAATTCGTAATGCCCCAGATCGCATTTTATGGCCCTCACCTTCGATTCGGGCCACAAACACCTACGATCTGGGACATTAACGAATTCACCGTCCTAGGTCTGTAATGTACTATTAATATTATTTTTTCTTAATATCTTTAGTGACTAAGCAAATCCGTAAGCTAGTGAATGATAAAACGAAGTAGGTACCTAACTGGCCGTGACGAGTCACTGTTCTCAATATGTCCTATCATTTATTTAAACACTATAGCTTCTGCACGCGACTTTGTTTGCGCAGAATTTGGTAATAGCGTTCCCGCGGGAACTATGCCTTTTTTCGGTTCTATATGTTGACCAGTGTTATAAACTACCCCCATACCAAATTTTGTTGCAATCCGTCCAGTATTTTTCGAGTTAAATCCGGGTATACATACATACAGAGATTTTTTCTAAAAATCGTTATTTTGTGTTCAGTATCGTTTATATACACTTTATATAGTCTCCTCGACTTGATAGTTTCTTTAAATTTTCAAGGTTCAGCCGCGACTTCTTCTACAGACTTATTACTATAGATGAGTCTCGTATTTGCGTAAATAAGATATGATTAGGTGATTTGTAAGTTATGAGTTGCCTACGGTTACAAGTTCCATTTGATAAAAAACTGTTTTGTTGGCTATCTATATATAATACTAGCTTCTGCCCGCGACTTCGCCCGCGTGGAATTCGGTTATCGCGTTCCCACGGGAACTATGCGTTTTCCGGGATGAAAAGTAGCCTATGTCCTTTCCCGGGACTCCACTATCTCCATGCCAAATTTCATCTCAATCTGTCCAGCGGTTGAAGCATGAAGAGGTAACAGACAGACAGACAGACAGACAGAGTTACTTTCGCATTTATAATATTAATATTGACTAGCTGACCCCGCAAACCTCGTACCGCCTTAGATTTTTTTTCGAGTATGAAAAATAGCTTACGTCCTATTCTCAGACCTACTGAACATACACTCCAAATTTCATAAGAATCGGTTGATCCTTTTCAGAAGAGTTTGGTTACAAACACTGTGACACGAGAATTTTATATATTAGATGTACCTATAAAACAAAGTCGTGTTAGTTATACCAGTTATAACTCGAGAACGACTGAACAGATTGCGATGATCTTTGATTTTTTACATTTGTGTCCGCCCCGAATATAGGATACTAAGCATTAAAATATCAAACAAATTCACGCAAAAGTATTATAACAGAAAATACGATTAAAAGTAAATTCGCTTCCGCCATCTTCCGTAATTGACAGCTCACGTCATTCATGGACTGTTAGGCGGGACGAAGTTCGCCGGGTCAGCTCGTAATAATACAAAGTAGTGAGTTTCATTTTATTGAAACTCATGTCATCGATTTTTCATCTCTCTGAACTCCATCGAAAACGTATATATTGTCTGCTGGAAAACATTGACCTAAAAAAAATCATTCGGGAGCATCCTATTCTCACATACGAGTATCTATGGTAAACAGAGGTAGGTAGTTATAGTCATGTCATGCAACAAAGGTCCAAAGTAATAATAGTAGATTAGGATAAAAAAAAAGCATAGGGATCAAAATTGTAATTGCATTTCGAGTAGAATGAGTGAAAACAAACAAAACTCCGCGCGAAACGTCCCGAGTTCCGAACAAAATGATAGGTTGGTCTATTTAGAATGCACTGAGAGCGGCTCATTATCCGGTGCTGTCTGGGCTTCATTGAGCCGCTGGCGGCGACGGGGCCGCGCTTCCCGCTGGCTGGGATGTGAAATGTCTTACAATAGTTACAATGGCAATGCTAAGCCGCTATCTCCAATATTTCAATAGATTGAGTGCCTTAAACGGACACTAAGAACTAGGCAGGAAAATTAACAGAAAAATTATAAAACAACTACCTTCTGCCCGCGACTTCACCCGCGTGGAATTCGGTTATCGCGTTCCCGCGGGAACTATAGGTTTTTCCGGAATAAAAAGTAGGCTAAGTCATTTCCCGGGTCTCCAACTATCTCCATGAAAAAATTTAATTCAATCGGTCCAGATCCAGCGGTTGAAGCGTGAAGAGGTAACAAATAGATAGACAGATAGAGTTAATTTCGCATTTATAATATTACTATGGATATGGATATAATATATACAATAATATGGATAAAACCGCCCCTAACGATTTTCTGCTTTGCCTAAAGGTTGACTGGTGTAGAAAATGCCTCAAGGCATTAAGTCCGCCTTTTGTACACTAAGTTTTCTTTATGTGCAATAAAGTTTAAATAAATAAATAAATTTGAGAAAAAAAAATATTGAAAGGCACGAGTTATCTCGGCAGCAGGTCCATCTTGATCCCGCCGTGCAACGAGAGCACGAGTGCGGCGGCGGCGTGTGTCGGCTGGGCCGCAGGCGGAACCGCTGCAGCAGGCGCGTCACGCACACGCGCGTCTGCACCTTGGCAAACCGCATGCCGATGCAGTTCCGCGGCCCGATCCCGAACGGCAAGTACACCGCCGCGTGCCTGCCCGCCGCGTTCTCCGCGCTGAACCGCTCCGGGTCGAACTTCGACGGCTCCGGCCAATACTTCGCGTCGTTATGAAGACCGTTCACGGACACGAGCACGGTCGTACCTTTTTTTAGCACGACATCCGTACCTGGGATCCTGTAATCTGCTTGCACGTTTCTTTGCACTGGGTCTACTATAGGATACATTCGCAATGTCTCATCAAATAGCTTTTCCATATAAGTCATTTCTTTTATAGCTTCATATGTGAGATTATTATCGTGTTTTCTTAATACTTCTTTTATTTCAGTAGCTAATTTGTCTTGTATGTCCGGGTTCAGCGCCAGTAGATATAACATAAATCCCATAGTGGAAGCACTGGTCTCATATCCTGCCGCGTAAAATGCAAATGCCTGTGCAGCAATGCAATCACACTTTCAGTTAGTTCTACAGACCGGTTTGCTTCATCCTCGGATCTTTTGGTACCGAAGATTTCCTTTTGTTGACGGAGTTCTAGGATGAGGTCCATGAAATCCTTTCTGTTTGACGGCGTTCCATTTCTCGCATTATATAATTACCTGATCGGCAAGTCCTAAGAAAAAAGTTTTGACCTCTGCAGGGAAAACCGATCCACTGAATCTTTTAAATAGCCCAGGATACATCATATCCAATTCATGGAAAAGTTTGCCGTGAAAATTTTGCGATCAATTCTTCTCAATGTGTTTACCGTCTCACTTTCTTTCGACGTATCGATGTCCAGTCCGAACGCGCAGGCAGCAATAGTAGCCATAGTGTATTTTTGTGTCAGTGAATGTATTTCTACCTCTAATTAATTCTTGGTAAGATTTGATACATGATCAATAAAACTATCAGCACGTTCAGTAATTAAATGCAGCATATTCTTCAACTTTCCCGAAGTAAATATTGGAGTAAACCTATTCCTTAATACCCTCCAAGTATCTCCGTCGGCGTGGAACAGGTTGGCACCCAGTCCCTCTTTGCTGAATTCGACTCCGCGGTCCACAAAAAAATCGAAGTCCTTGATCATCACTTGCTTCACGAGATCCGGGTCTCCGATCAATAGGTTTGGAGTCGTCATCCTGTACACTCCGACCACTTTTTCGTCACGGTAATCATCGTAAATTCTCTTTAACACAATCATCAATGGTTCACGTCGTAGTGCCGAATTAGATATGTTTCCGAATATTGAAACCGGTTTTGGACCCACTACATTTCTGTCTTTCCAATAATTAAAATTTCTATTAAAGTAATAATATAAACCATACGCAATTGTTGCGAACAAAACCAACAAGTATACATAGGCCATAGTTTCTGCCGGCCTCAACTCTCGAGCACGAATATGAAGCAGTGTTACTGCGTCCAGTTTCATAAAAATATTGCACATAATTCATAATCTTACGTAAGCAATATCTAAGCATGATCAGTAACGGCTGTCTATGGCCCATGACAAGCATAAATTATAATTTGTTAGGTACTACGAACGAAGTTATTATCTTACTTATTATCATTGTAGGGCCACGCGTAATGCAGGATTCCGTAGTGGCGTCATGATATTTTTCACGCCTCCTATTTATATATTATATAATAAGTACATTGTAAATAAATTAAGTCGTGGCTGCGAAACATTCGCAAGTGGACCGGGGTTTCATCCGTCGAGCAGCTGTTGTATTGGAACGCACCCTTAGTAATGTCATAGCTGTCAGTGTCATGTGAATATGTCATAAGTGACGTTTACCTCTCCCCCTCTTACCTGGCCACCAGCGGCACGACAACACGTATAATGATGTGAAAACTAATAATTTAAATAAATAAAAAGCCTCCGAAGATTAATTGATTATTTTATTAAAGATACATTACATGGCGCAGTCGAAAAGAACCAGGATTGGTCAAGTTTGGTGTGATTGATTTTCTGCACATGGTCGCCATTGACCGGAAATTTAGCTAATACTAATATTAAATACTAAAAAGAAGAATGCCGGACGAAGTTATGCAGAATGCATGCGCGATTGAATATAAAATGCCACGAGGGCTGGATCTACATGACATTGAAGACAGCTGGCCACAATGGCAGCGTTTTATGTTATCTTTCAAGAACTTTTTATTAGCAGCCGGTTTTGAAAAACTGTCAGAAAACAGAAAAGCGGCGATTTTAATAAACTGCATAGGGCAGCAGGCGCAGGAATTATATTTCAGTGTCTTGAAAAATGAAGAAAAGACCAAATTAGATGACGTTATCGAAATTTTCGACGAGTACTTCAAGCCGAAACAAAATGAAATCATAAATAGCTTCAATCTGCATAAACGAAACCAAGAGGAAGGTGAAAATTTTGATAGCTTCTATACAACGATAAAAAGGTTAGCGGACAACTGTAACTTCGGGGACCAGAAGAACAGGATGATTCGGGACAAGATCATCATAGGGGTTCGAGACCACAGGTTGCAGCAGAAGCTCTTGGAGAAGAGGGATTTGAGCCTGGAGGACGCAGTCAGTATCTGTCGGTCTGCGGAGATAACCAAGGAGCATGTGAAGACGCTGAACAACCCGGACGTCCATGCAGTACAAGCGGAGAGATGTCGCGATGGATCGAGAGACATACTAGAAGCTAGCGGCCAACCTTCAGGACTGAAGAGGCACGCTAAGAGAGAAATAAATTAAACATATTCTTATGTTTCTGCAGTACGAGTACTATGTAAGTAGGTTTAAGTTGTACTGCCCGACAGGGCCCATAATGATCTCTTAACTTTTAAGTTAATTTTAAGGCCACCTATCGTACGTTATGGAAGCAATAAACAATTGAGTATTGAGTATAATAACAAAATAATAACTTCGTTCCTAGTACCTAACAAATTATGATTTATGCTTATCATGAGCCATAATAGACCTTCGCTACTTATCACCAAACATGCTTATTGCTTACGTAAGATTATGTGCGTAATATTTTTTTATTAAACTGGACGCAGTAACTCCGCTTCACATTCGTGCTCGAGAGTTGAGGCCGGCAGCAACTATGGCCTATGTATACTTGTTGGTTTCGTTTGCAACAATTGCGTATGGTTTATATTATTACTTTAATAGAACTTTTAATTATTGGAAAGACAGAAATGTAGTGGGTCCAAAACCGGTTTCAATATTCGGAAACATATCTAATTCAGCACTACGACGTGAACCTATAATGATAGTGTTAAAGAGAATTTACGATGATTACCGTGACGAAAAAGTGGTCGGAGTGTACAGGATGACGACTCCAAACCTATTGATCAGAGACCCGGATCTCGTGAAGCAAGTGATGATCAAGGACTTCGATTTTTTTGTGGACCGCGGAGTCGAGTTCAGCAAAGAGGGACTGGGTGCCAACCTGTTCCACGCCGACGGAGATACTTGGAGGGTATTAAGGAATAGGTTTACTCCAATATTTACTTCGGGAAAGTTGAAGAATATGCTGCATTTAATTACTGAACGTGCTGATAGTTTTATCGATCATGTATCAAGTCTTACCAATAATCAATCAGAGGTAGAAATACATTCACTGACACAAAAATACACTATGGCCACTATTGCTGCCTGCGCGTTCGGACTGGACATCGATACGTCGAAAGAAAGTGAGACGGTAAACACATTGAGAAGAATTGATCGCAAAATTTTCACGGCAAACTTTGCCCATGAATTGGATATGATGTATCCTGGGCTATTTAAAAGATTCGGTGGATCGGTTTTCCCTGCAGAGGTCAAAACTTTTTTCTTCGGACTTGCCGATCAGGTAATTAGTGCGAGAAATGGAATGCCGTCAAACAGAAAGGATTTCATGGACCTCATCCTAGAACTCCGTCAACAAAAGGAAATCTTCGGTACCAAAAGATCCGAGGATGAAGCAAACCGGTCTGTAGAACTAACAGAAAGTGTGATTGCAGCACAGGCATTTATATTTTACGCGGCAGGATATGAGACCAGTGCTTCCACTATGGGATTTATGTTATATCTACTGGCGCTGAACCCGGACATACAAGACAAGTTAGCTACTGAAATAAAAGAAGTATTAGGAAAACACGATAATAATCTCACATATGAAGCTTTAAAAGAAATGACTTATATGGAAAAGGTCTTTGATGAGACATTACGAATGTATCCTATAGTAGACCCAGTGCAAAGGAACGTGCAAGCGGATTACAGGATCCCGGGTACGGATGTCGTGCTGAAAAAAGGTACGACCGTGCTCGTGTCCGTGAACGGTCTTCATAACGACCCGGAGTATTGGCCGGAGCCGTCGAAGTTCGACCCGGAGCGGTTCAGCGCGGAGAACGCGACGGGCAGGCACCCGGCGGTGTACTTGCCGTTCGGGATCGGGCCGCGGAACTGCATCGGCATGCGGTTCGCCAAGGTGCAGACGCGCGTGTGCGTGGCGCGCCTGCTGCAGCGGTTCCGCCTGCGGCCCAGCCGACACACGCCGCCGCCGCACGCGCTGCGCTACGACGGCCGGCGACTCGTGCTCTCGTCGCTCGGCGGGATCAAGATGGACCTGCTGCCGAGATAACATGTACCTTTCAATAAAATATTTTTCTTTCAAATGTTTTAATTTTATAAATTTTCTGTTAATTTGTTTTCAAGTTATTTAAAAATCATGCAGCCGGTTCGTTTCCGGCTCGCACCTCTAAGTTTACTTATGTGCGAAATAATTGCCATTTCCATCCCACCAGGTTTCAACTTTAATCAATTGCCTCAAGGCTCTAACTCCACTATTACAAAACGAGACTCGGGCCTTTAAGTAATATTACTTATTATGAGTGAGTAGTGTGATGTGAGTACCTAGGTAACAACAACAAAGTGTTATTTAGGTACGTCAATTTAAGTCAACCTTTGGGTGGGAGAAAGTCAAAAGCGTAAAGTCACTTTCACAATATAAGTAGATGTTTTCGTGATGTTTTTCGAGTTTAGTTCTTGTCTCGAGTAGCTAGACGTTAGCATTGCGGGCAAAATTCCCGCTGTGGGTGGGCGGACTGTATCGATCCTCGGCGAGTTTGTTCACCTCGCTCGCTACTCCCGTCCGTACCTTACCATTTATGTACCAACTAGATGAAAAGCACCCTATGTCCTTTCCCGTGACTTCAACTATCTCCATGCCAAATTTAATCTCAATCGGTCCTGCGGTTGAAGCGTGAAGAAGTAACAGACAGACAGACAGACAGAGTTACTTTCGCATTTATAATATTAAATATGGATAATATAAATATATGTAATATGGATTAATATGGATGGATAGATTCTCTCCAATAAAGTATCCCGACCACACCTACACGTCTGGTACCTGTTCTTATCACAGCATGCTCTAACGTCCATGAATATGAAGTTATTGTATTTTAATTTCCTCGTTTGTACCTGTATTTATATGATGCTTGTATATTAGTTACTCGAAATGAATAAATTTTATTTATTTATTTATTACCTCCTTACTTATTTTTTATAAGTAATCCACAAGATCGATTTTTACGAAATGATTTTCACTTCGGGAACAGAAGTAGATAATCTAGAAGTAGGTAGGTACTTTATTTATTTCCCGAAGATTTTTAGCGAAAAACCAAACAATATATTTTTATTATTTCTGACCGAATCCGAAAAGCCCGAAGAGAAGACGATAGGGATATAGTTCAGGAAAATGTATATAGTGTATTATAATACATACATTCGAGTTCGATAAGGTATCACGTGGCACTGAAAAGACAAAAATAATAAATAGTAATTTAAAGAACTCATTTATCAAATTAACCGTGTTTATGCAAACAATACGCAACAAAGTACCTTATCGCATCTTATTTACTTAACTAAAGACGAGACTCATGCTTACAAGCAAATGATCATATCTACCTATTCATAACTCATCATGGCCAGTTACTTAGGGTGGGTTGATTCAAACCTTCCGTTAAAGTTAACGTTACCGTTAAATATTTTATGGTGGGTTGATTCAAACCGTCCGTTAACGTTAAATACTTTTTTAATACAGTTGCTCAAAAAGTGCTACTTTACGTAGCTGTTTAGCGTGCGCAAAGTTGGTTTTTGCGAACTAGTGCTTTTCTCTTTTCCATAGTGACTCAATCTTCACAGACATGTGAGATTAATAATTCAGTCAGCCAAACACTTAATTTACCAGCAAAAACTTTCAATATCACACTCAATAATTGTACAAATTGTGCCATTAACTATTATGTAAATAAAAAATAATTAAATAAAGATAGAAGAATTTTTTATTAGGAGATTTTTTTTAATTTTTGTAGAACTTTATTATTTTTCAGTTCTATTGCAATTACAAAATTAATAATATAAACGTTTCTAATTCCTTACTTGTTGTTTTTCTTATTTTTTCGCAACTGTATTAAAAAACGTCGTTCGATACAAGTGCGGAAGTGTCATTCTTCACTCGTCTCGAGTCTTGCCACTCGCCTGCGGCTCGTGGCAAGATATCTCGTTACTCGTGAAGTAATGACACACTTTCCGCACTAGTATCGAAATGTATTATTTTAATACAGTTGCTCAAAAAGTAAATATTTCAATACCTGTTTAACGTTTTAAAAGTTTTATCATTTCCGAACGAGCGCTTTTTGTTTTTGACATCTAGTGAGCGTGCCTAAAGTTCTTTTTTTACGAACTAGAGCGTAAAGTTTTTTGAGCGTCATTCTGTTCGTTTATTTATTTTCTTTTTTTCGCAAATGTATCAAAAAAGGTCGTTAGATACACGTGCGAAATTGACATTTTCACTCGTCAGTCGTCCCTGGTGTTAACGTTCGCTACATACATTTTCTGGCACTGTCGGGTATCAGCAAGTCATGCGCGATAGCATTCCGCGTTGATAATATAAAAGCGTCAAAACAAAATGTTGAAGTCAGTTTTGGTACAACAGTCACATCCGTGACGACCTAATAACAACATGTTTCTTCACCTAGTGGGCACGGTTATTATTTTAGGTACTACATTGTACTTTTACTTCACGAGGACTTTCAACTATTGGAAAGACAGAAATGTCGTTGGCCCTAAACCTTTGCCATTGGTTGGCAATATCAAAGACTCTGCAATGCGTAAAGACTTTTTGGGAATAGCGGTTAAAAGAATATACGAGCAATTCCCAAATGAAAAAATCGTCGGTATGTATAGAATGACTTCACCGTGCCTGCTGATCCGCGACCTTGATCTCGTCAAGCAAATCATGATCAAGGATTTTGACAGTTTCGTAGACCGAGGCTTTAATTTCGGTAATGAAGGTTTAGGAGTGAACTTGTTTCATTCTAACAGTGAAACGTGGCGTGCCCTGCGGAATCGTTTCACCCCTGTCTTCACGTCTGGCAAGCTAAAGAATATGATGTACTTGATCACCCAGCGCGCTGACCACCTGATTGAACACGTCAAAAGCGAAACTATGAACAAGCCGAAGGAGTTAGATATAGTGAGTCTCGTACAAATGTACACGATGTCCTCCATAGCGGCATGCGCCTTCGGTCTTGAAATTGACCCCACTACGAAGGAACAGTTAAAAAAACTTAAGGAAGTCGATAAAAAGATTTTTACACAGACTCACTTTGCAGAACTAGACATGATGTACCCAAACTTACTTGGAAAAATGGGCAAGAATGTGTTTCCGAACTCTCTTAACACTTTTTTCCTAAATTTGGTATTAGACATCATAAAACAACGAAATGGAATGCCAACGAACAGAAATGACTTCATGGACTTAATCTTGGAGCTCAGGAATCAAAAAGTCATTCAAGGAAATAGGAAAGACAAAGATGGCACACTCCCAGTTTTAGAAATTACAGATGAAATTATAAGTGCCCAGGCGTTCGTTTTTTATGCCGCAGGATATGAAACAAGTGCCACTACCATGGGCTACATTTTTTATGAAGTTGCCAAGAATCCTGACATCCAAGACAAGTTAGTAGCGGAAATAACTGAAGTGCTCAAAGAGCACGGGGGGGAACTGACTTATGACGCCATTCAAAAAATGACTTACTTGACCCAAGTCTTTGATGAGACCCTACGGAGGTATCCTATTGTGGATCCTACAATCAGATCTGCTACACATGACTACAAGTTACCTGGAACCAACTTTATCATCAAAAAAGGGCTTCCCATTATCGTGTCGATAAATGGCATTCACCACGACGAAAAATATTATCCTAGTCCACAGAAATTCGATCCCGAGAGATTTAACTTAGAAAATTCCGCCAACCGTCACTCTGCTGCTTATTTGCCGTTTGGTATTGGTCCAAGAAATTGCATCGGTAAGTCATGGGAATTGTGAAAAAAGAGCTCAAACGCATTTTGCTATCCATACTATCCATATTAATATTATAAATGCGAAAGTAACTCTGTCTGTCTGTCTGTCTGTTACCTCTTCACGCTTCAACCGCTGGACCGATTTGGATGAAATTTGATATGGAGGTAGTTGGAGTCCCGAGAAAGGACATAGGCTCCGGAACGCGATAACCGAATTCCACGCGGGCGAAGTCGCGGGCAAAAGCTAGTAATTTTATAAATGTGAAAGCGTGTTTATTTGTCCTTTCTTCACGTCAAAACAGATGGACTGATTTTGAAGAAATGTTGTATGGAGATAGTTGAAACTTAGCATAGGATACGTTTTATTCCGATTTTTCCACGGTTGTCCACGGGTCAAGCCGGTTTTTCAACACTTCTGTAACTATAACCATGTATGTATCATCGGGTGCCTAGCATACCTTCGCAAGATCTACGCGGGATGAAGTGGCGGGCAACGGCTAGTATCCATAATTTAATAGGTAGCTCAGTTACGAGCCGTGTTAAGAGCCGAAGTCTTGGGATGACAGACACTGAAAAAAATCCGGAATATGCCATTGACAAATATTAAGTCACTGTAAATCATTTTCTTTGTTTCAGGCATGCGATTCGCGCAGGTGCAGATTCGGATCTGCGTGGCGAAGCTGCTCAGCCAGTTCCGACTGGAAGTGACCGAGAACACTCCTGCGCACATCGAGTACGACCCCTACAGAATAGTGCTCAGCGCCAAAGGCGGAATCCCACTTAAACTGGTGCCAAGGAACTGAGTAAAGTACTCAATAATTAGGCTCATGCCTTATTAGGTACTATGGAAGTATCTATAAATTGCAAATCAATTTAGACAATCGTTTAGACTCATTAAAAAGATCTTTGATTTTTTTGGATTTGTGTCCGTCCCGAATAGAAAAAAAGTGCAAAAATTATGATGATTTTAAATATGATTGTAAATTCGCATCCGCCATCTTCCGCAATTGACAGTTCACGTCACGCATGACTATTAAGCGGGGTGAAGTGCGCCGGGTCAGCTTGTAGTAGATTAAGATAAAGAAATAACTGAGCATGACGCCTCAAATTCGTGAAGATGTAACATGACTCGGAGATATTTTTCCTGCATTGTCATTTCCCAATCGCGATTATGCAGTTAGTAGGAAGGATCATTGTTGCGCTATTAATAGCCAGTGGAATACACTACTCATGCAAACAGTGTCTTATTAATGATATGTGTACCTAAGACTCGTGCGAGAGCCTTCAGGAGGCGTCTCGCGAGAGTGTGGGTGGCTAGGACTCCTGCAGTCTCCACCCGCCAAGACTCGTGCGAGAGCCTCCAGGAGGTGGAGAGTGTGGATGGGGCATGAAAAACCGACAAAAAGCGGATCGACAGCGAAGCGAAGCGAGCGAAGACGAGAGGACACTAGCGCAACGTCCCCACTCTCGCACTCGCGTTCCCTCGTGTAGCGTCCTGGAGTGGATGGGGCTTAAGAGTCTGGAACTTGGGAAGCACAGAAGAACAATGAATGAATGGTATATATAATAGTGTGGTCTAGACAGCTAATTAAAGTTGTATGCATCGAATCCAAAGCAACATTAACGAAAGAGTTCGTAACAACCTAATTCTTCTGAACATACCACTTTTGAAAATAATATGTTTTGTATATAATCAAAACTTATATTGTAGCGTGATTGTACCTAATCTTAATTCAGCAATATGCAGGTTTGGTGATAAGTAATGCACATGTAAATAACTTATGATAAAGCATAAATGATAATTTGTTACTACGAACGAAGTTTTATCTTATTATACTGTCGGGCCACGCGCAATGTAGAGTTCCGTAGTTGCCCATCATAATATTTTTCAATGGTATTAGGGTGATTCTTGAGAGGGAAAATTTACAGCGTCCAGGGGGAAAAGTTTTAGCTTTTGCCCTCGTGGAATTCGGTTATCGCGTTCCCGCGGGAACTGTGCGTTTTTTTCGTGGATAAAAAGTAGCCTATGTCCTTTTCCGGGACATCAACTATCTCCATGCCAAATTTCATCTCTATCGGTCCAGCGGTTGAGCCGTGAAGAAGTAACAGTCAGACAGACAGAGTTACTTTCACATCTATACTAATAGTAATAAGTCTGTAGAAAGCCATGGTACTGACTTGAAAATTAAAGGAAACTATATCAAGTCGAGGGGACTATGTAAACGACTAGCTTCTGCCCGCGACGTCACCCGCGTGGAAATCGGTTATCGCGTTCCCGCGGGAACTGTGCTTTTTTTTTTCGTAGATAAAAAGTAGCCTATGACAGGCCCAGGACTCCAACTATCTCCATGCCAAATTTACAAGATACTGTACTGTCTGTAGAAGTCACGTCTGGTACTTACTTGAAAATTAAAGGAAACTATCAAGTCAAGGGGACTATATAAACGATACTGAAAACAAAATAACGATGGCTGAAAAAAAGTCACCGCAACAGTGGGTACTTACATTACATTTAACGAAGTTCAAAGGAAAACTATCACAGCTGCTTATAAAGCCTACTTAGCTGTGATGGTTTTCCTTTCGCCTGTTACTCATTAACGTATAAGGAACCGCAATACTTAGGTAGGTACGAATATTTCAAAACATAATCCTCCTTCTGGCGCAGTAAAAAATTATAATTCAACTGCGATAAGAACGTCTTGGTATAATAATAGCGTTAAGATAATATCTTGCAGGCAGATTTGGTATTCTGTCACATCTGTATACGACCTAATAACAAATGTTTGTTCAACTAGTGAGCATGTCAATTATCATAGGTACCACTTTGTACTTTTACTTAACAAAGACTTACAGCTATTGGAAAGACAGAAATGTTGTTGGCCTCAGACCTGTGCCATTATTTGGTAATATTAAAGTTATTAGAGCCTAGAGTACCTAGGTACTCATTTGACCTAGATCCGCCGTGGGCGTGTGGGCGTCCCGCCCGCTCGCAGATACGTTCCTTTACCGATTTAGGTACACGAATAGAACAATACTCACATGCGGCATAAAGCATCGCGTGCCACCTTGGCGCCACCAGTGTTGACAGATGGTTACTTTTCTTATACTTTTTCGTAACCTTTGACGCCTCTGCGTAACATCAACACGTAACTATTTACATAGTAACTTTATTTTTTCTTAGAATGTGAAAAAAAACGGTGAAACTTGTTCTAGTTTGTATTTAAGTGTTAAGTAAACCTCCAAGGAACTTTTCATGTAATGTACATATTATTATTCAATAGGTTGAAATTGTTTTTAAAATCAGACATTTTTAAAATTAAGTTGTTTCTGTGTGCAAACGCACACATATCCGAAAGTACTGAAGGACGTTCATGTGTAGTGTTAGTTGGAGAATATAATTTTGGTTGGGAAATAACGCTAACGATATATAACGAATACTTAGTAGGTAAGTAGGTATGGAAATTAATCCATAATCTAGCTATTATTATTGCTTTTGGTTGTAAATTTCTGTTAGCAAGACAATAGTTTGGCGAAAGTTAGCGCCTACATATATAGGAACGCCTCGGCACGGCAGGTCGATCGATCGTACAACCCGGTCAGCGGCCGGCCTGCTCCGCCGATCGGTGGCCCGCCTAACACCGGGTCTATGCGGCATGCGAGTAGCAAGCTGTTAGCCACTTCGCAGCCAGCGGCCAAGGTGCTTGCAGGATGCGCAGTTTAACGCCTTTCAATAGAATGTTGAACATGTACAGAGGTCCTATTTTAAAATTGTGTCTTTTTCTTAATAGTTAGACTTTATAATATTACTTTAGTACCTACAGGGGTTAGCAATCTGCGGCCCGCCAGCTCTCCACTTGCGGCCCGCGGCCTCAATATACCTCTCCTAAAATGGTCTATCTAAGTATCTACAACCTTATTAACCTCCAACGCAACGGCTCAAACCAAAGGGCCTCCTTAAAATTTCCATCAAATAGAATGAAATTCAAATCAAATTCTTTTTCAGCAAATAGGTCACATCTGGGCACTTTTTACACGTCATTTATACAATTTTACACGAGAATCCAGTATATCGTATATCATTTAAAATCAATCCAGTACATCATTTAAAATTCACTATGTAGGACTACTTTTTCGTTATTTGCTTGTATTGTGGCCTATGACCCTAAAAGTTTGCCACTCCCTGCTTTAGTTTATTGTTGACACACATCAAATATCAATTTAATTATTAAAATATTTACTAACTATATTGAAATAGTCAGTCAGAAATAGTCAGTCTTTTGTCCCTTTCTCTAAATTAATGTAGTCAGGCTGACGTAGCGTGGATATGATATATTTTTGCATTGCACGTTGATTGTACGAGCAGACTAGCATATTATCAATCGATCGCCATTTCTATGAAAAAAAACGAATGAGTTCAAGGCTAGATAATTAAATGTCATTCCCGCAATTATATGGCAATTCTTTAAAAGTGAAAACTTCTTTGCTTCTACATACGCTACGTCAAATTAGAAGAAAATTAATCATCAGTTAATTGGGTTGGGATTAAGTGCTCCCAATACTCAAGTGTCTGGTGAAAATGTACCCGTTTGCGATTTACCAGTAATCCTGTTTTATTATTTTCCGACGCGTCGTGAGAGCCAAGTTTCTTAACATATCCCAGAAATGTGAACACGTGCCGCCAACATCCAAGTCCCTAAATTCGTTAGACGTATACTCTCACTCCTTTCGTGATACAATTAGACGAAGGCTTTCGTTCATAGCTCTCGGTTCCGTCGTAGTTTTCATAACCTTCCTTAAAGAAAGCTTCAAAGTTCAAAAAAAACAAAGTCAAATTAGCATTTATAAATTGCTTTCATTATACAAAGTACTTCTACATCGTCTCGTCGATCGAGGCCAAAGAACTTGTTAGATTAATAAAACTGAGAACTGACAATAATTGCTTGGTAAAACGAGCACACAGGAACCTGGTGGTAATTGATATCTATGGCCCATGCCCCATAGACATCATAAGGAATCATAAGATCGCAACTGCGTTGCCAAGGCTGAGGGTCAGGGCCTATATTCGAAGTCCTAAATAGGGATGTCGCTGTTCCCTATAGGACCGCTCACGCTTCGCGTGAACTTTAAGCAGCTACATTTAAAGTTCAACTTGACGCGTGAGCAATCCTGTAGGGAAGAGGCGAAATCCCTATTTAAGACTTCGAATATAGGCCCAGATTGAATGCCGTATATGTATGTTTGTATTTTCGTCTTTCAACTTTAAATTAGCCTGAAACAAATTTTCTGACACCTAGAGTAATTAATTAGCAATATGTGAAATCACATAACAGTTAGGTACGATTCTCTTTACAAATGGACAGGCAGGTACTTAGTGTTTCAAGTCGCGGGCGAATGGTACGTATAGGTGGTTGCTTTCCTATAATACGTACGTACAAACCGGATAAAAGGCTAGAATGGGGGCTATCGCGAGTGAATTAGCCACTAGAGGCGCTAGTGTCGCGTGAGGTCCAATAACATTCAGTTTTCACTGGTTTTGGCGGGCTTCGTGACGTAAATGATAATTTCTTTAATTAACCTGTTGAAAAGTGAGCTCCTTCGTGAAATAATCGCAAAAATGGATTATTTGGCGATCAATGTGAACGCTTTGAAAAAAATCCGAACGAAACGGAACTGCACAACATTGCGGCATAGCTACTCGATATGATGATAGTTATTTATAATTAATAAACTTAATGAGATTCAAGATCTAAAACTTTGTTTCGGCGCCGATCTTATAAAGTCGCCTTTGACAGCTATACCTCTGGACCTTAGTCAACAGTGGCGCCAACTGGTGAGCAAAGAAACGATAGTCCCCATTGACTAATTACGGGCGTATAGCGCGACTAGAATGCGTTAGGTTATAAGTTAACGATTAAAACTTGTCTGACAACATTTCTGCTGCCAACCTCAAAAAAAAATTCGCCGCAGTTTGTTTGACTATGCCTAGAGGGCCGTGCGTCATTGGAGCGCCTATTATCGGATACTGAAACTATTATTACCTAATTATACCTTATTTAAGTTATATATAGAAAATCTTATCTCGAACCACTTATTTGTG
This sequence comes from Aethes cnicana, assembly GCA_963971205.1. Taxonomy (NCBI): domain Eukaryota; kingdom Metazoa; phylum Arthropoda; class Insecta; order Lepidoptera; family Tortricidae; genus Aethes; species Aethes cnicana. Next base: position 5,307,554 of record OZ020286.1, read on the forward strand.
GTAGCAATCGGTATGATAGTTATCTGACTTTGACTACTACCAGTGAATCTTATACTTTAAACGCGCTAATCCATACTAATATTATAAATGCGAAAGTAACTCTGTCTGTCTGTCTGTCTGTCTGTCTGTTACCTCTTCACGCTTCAACCGCTAGACCGATTAAGATGAAATTTGGCATGCAGATAGTTGGTGTCCCGGGAAAGGACATAGGCAACTTTTTATCCCGGAAAAACGCATAGTTCCCGCGGGAACGCGATAACCGAAACGCGAAGCGGGCGAAGTCGCGGGCAGAAGCTAGTCTTGTATATTTCTCTGTTTATTTCTTTATTTATTTATCCAAGCGATCTCAGAAACGGCTCCAACGATTTGGACCAAATTTGGAATATAGGGGATTACGGGGGCGACAAATCGATCTAGCTAAGTCTCATATCTGAGAAAACTCGGTTTTAGCTATTTTCACCCGAGCAAAGCTCGGTCGTCCAGGGGCTCTATGCGAAGTCTTAAATAGGGATCTCGCTTTTCCCTATAGGGTCGCTCGCGCGTCAAGTTGAACTTTAAATCTAGCTGCGACGCGTGAGCGATCCTATAGGGAAGAGCGAGATCCCAATTTAAAGACTTCGAATATAGGCCCAGGTCCTTATAATAAAACTTAGATCGAGTTGAATAAACTAGTATGGTATAAAGGGAGCTAGCTTCTGAGCTTTCATATTATGGAAAGCCTTCCCAAGCTCTTTTGAATTGGACAACCATGTTGAAATATACTAGTACCTACTGTAGATGCAGATGGTTGCAATGAATGTAATGAGTAGGTACTGTTTGCCGCGTTGGCTAGCGGGAAGCAGGCGGCAATCTCGATTCTGCACTATTTCCGTCTCGAGCTTTGTCTCGAGGCGTCGAGGGACTCGCGGGCTATTGTTGTGGCGCTCCGCGTGGTTCCCCCTCTTACATCGGCTAGTTAGAAGTACAAGACGTCTATTTATGTACCACCTCCACAGCTTATTATTGCTCTGCTATTATGCTTGCTTGCCACACTCAAAGATTAAATTTACTTAGTCTAAAATACTTAGATACCTATGGTATACTTTAAATAAGGTCCTACCAAATAACGTTCATAGTATTATAAAAATAATCGACCAAAGTCCATCTAATCTTAACATTTCTGGACTAAGAATATGTGTACTTACTTATAATAAATAACAATCTAACCGCTTAAGTACCTTTTTAATTGTAAAGTTCATGGCGGTACTCCAATTTGATGGCTTTTGGCTGTCATGCTCACTACGTACTTATTTCTCCACGGATTGGTTGCTGTCAAGCTGTTGTTCCACACCACGCACGCAAAAATAGCCGTGGCTGGCTACCCGGCGCACAGACAACTTTAAATCTAGCTAAGTACTTAAAGTTCAGTTTCAAGGCCATGGCGTTTTGACATTCCCTATAGATTCCCTGTGACATCCCTTTTGTACCCCGAATGGGGCCCCAGTGCATAGTGCACCTGAACCGTATGACCTAGTTTCAGCCGTGCCGCATCGAAACAACTGTGTCGCCGCAAAAACGGGCGAGTGCACGGAATGTGCCGCAATTATAGGCCAGATAAGCCGCAAAGAAAGGCAACTCTTACAAGTTATTGGTAAAATAATTCTCATGTCAAATTTGTAAAAAAAACGACACACAGGCATAGATGCACTCATGCATTGCCACTTGGGCCTCAGGGTTGGCAACACATTCGAAATCTTTATGTTTTATGTCCATCAGCCGAGCAGAGACCACTTATCATGAGTTGACCTGTATGCTTCTTTACTGATAGAATAAAATAAAAAAAACGACTAACGTATTCAGAAAAATATTGATAATTATCAAACAGCTGAACCAATTTCATTCAAAATCAAACAAAAAAAATCGGTTCATCCGTTGTGGAGCTACGAAACCAGAGACAGACACACACACATGCCAAACTTATAACAGCATACATATATACGTAAACTCATGCCTGTTTCCCGCTGAGAGGCAGAGACAGAACGTCAGCTGGAGCCTTATTGGGGACGCAAAGAGGATTTCATAGCGAAACTATAGGGAAAGTCAAAAAACGTCAAGACGTTGAAACTAAACTTTTAAGAACTGGATTAAGTTACTGACGGACCGAGTAACTTTCGCGTTTATAATATTGGGTTGGATGGATTCGGGTAAACTAAACGTGAAACTGAGACCATATATAGAATCCGCCAAAGCTTGTCGCAGAACTTGTGACTTCTCGGGCGCGTCCTTGGCAAGCGATGCCTCGCGATGTGGGCGCCGCGCCGCCTGGAGCCGACTGTATTATATATTCCAACGAAACAAGGGGGTCAACACTAGTAAATAGTACTAAATACCTATAGAATGGTCTGGCCTGAACGATTCATAACTAGGTGTATTGATCAAAGTACATATGGTATCATTTAACACTTAATCAGATGGGACAATATCAGAGGCAAGGAATTATACGGGGTCAAGCAAAACGTTGTGACGATATTTTACCCACAGAGTATGTTTCTAAGCATGTTTTTTTAGGTATTTTTCTTTGAGTTGGTTAAAAAATTTATTAGTGTGGGATTCAAGGTATTGCTCAAACCACCATCAATCCCATACTTTATTTATTTTTTATTAAATGTCGATAGCTGATTCTGTGTGTAAAATTTCGTAACAACGTTTTACATGACTCTAAGAGCTCTCCAAACATCTAATAAACTAAAAAAAGCTTGATTCAAAAAACCGACTGACAACCTTCAGTGAAATGAAGAGGTACATACCAATACAAGAATAAGAAGTTTGAAAAGAAATCCATAACAAAAATCCATTGCCAGTGTCAAGCAACCAGAGAAGTTTCCAGGAAAATGTGATGAGTAAAACACACAATGAGTAGATGCTAAAGAAAATACTAGTAAAGGTTGGAAGGGCGGCGGGTGGCGTCACCGCTCAAGGTAGGTAGCAAGCAGTTTTGACTGTACGTGTACGCCACTGCGGGCCGATGCGTATTTCTACTTACATAGACGGGCCAGTCACCGAATGGCTGGTCTAGTAGACACGCGTGTCGGTGTTGTCCTGATGTCAAGCTTTTTGGACATAGACGCAGACAACTTATGTTCTTTGATGAATTATGTAGACCCCTAACTCATCGTTAGTTCACGTGATATATAATTAGTTCTTAACGAATTTATAAAAAATACTAGCTTCTGCCCGCGACTTCGCCCGCGTGGAATTCGGTTATCGCGCTCCCGCGGGAACTATGCTTTTTTCCGGGATAAAAGTAACGTATGTCCTTTCCCGGGACCGCAACTATCTACATACCAAATTTCATCCAAAACGGTCCAGCGGTTGAAGCGTTAACAGGTAACAGACAGACAGACAGACAGAGTTACTTTCGCATTTATAATATTAATATGGACAATCAGAAGTAAGTAGGTATTAGTACATACCTACAGCAACTGCAAGACACGTCTAATATGGACCCAGTCGATTACTGGTTAATCCACAGTCCACACCTTATTAATTATATCGTGCTGTACATGCCCTATTACTTATTGTAGCTAGGTTTCGTGGAAAAAACTGCCTCAGTAACACTTTACTTCATTTTCTATAGAAACAACCTTCAACATGTAGGTTATACAATTAAATATACGATTCCACACACGATGTACAAATTATAATCGCATGTAAAATTGTGTTTCCGTGTTGACCTCGTCAGTCTTACAGCCACTGTTGGTTAGCCCTATGACCCCGCAAACGCAAACGTAGCACCATTTTGAACTCTACGCTGACGATTTGAAGTTACTCTGTAAGTTTTTTCGGCTTAGACCGACTGTGGCGTCACAGGGGTAGTACTGCGTGCACCCATTACCATATATGTATAGATGTACGCTCGGCGTGACGGTCGGCTTTCAACGAAATTGCTTTCAGTTCCACTGCAAATACAGAAATTGAGCTCAAGAGTGTTGTGTAGGCGGAGTCACACGAGATATGTAATTGGATCGCTCGAAACACGACGGCTCAGCGAAATTCTTTTATTCTACTCCTAAAAACGTATAGTCAACCGTGAACTTAAAAAATAGTTTAGCTTCACAACTTTTCGTCCAAATTACCGCAGTGTCTTAAGTCAAAAGTCTTCGACCAGTGTGTGTTGCCAGTGATGACTTATGGTTCCGAGACGTGGGCGCTTACGATGAGCCTCTTAAGAAGGCTCAAAGTCACCCAGAGGGCAATGGAGAGGGCTATGCTTGGGGTTTCTCTGCGTGATAGAATCAGAAATGAGGATATCCGCAGTAGAACTACGGTCACCGACATAGCCCGAAGAATTGCGAACTTTAAGTGGCAGTGGGCGGGGCACATTGCTCGCAGGACTGATGGCCGATGGGGCCAGAAAGTTCTGGAGTGGCGTCCGCGAACCGGTAGACGAGCTGCGAGATGCGAGTGGCACTAGACCGGTCTGAGTGGCGCGCCTTGGGGAAGCCTATGTCCAGCAGTGGACGTCTATCGGCTGAAATGATGATGATGATGACTGGATGGAGTTTTGTCTTATAGTAACAAGGTACGAATTATGAGCGAACTTCTGTTTCATGTATTCTGTTCAATGTTTGTAAAATACGAAATTTCATTTACAATCAACGTTAAACTAATGACTCATTTCATGCATTATTAAACTGATGGTGTTGTGTAAACTTTGGCTCTTATTTACACAAGACACTGACCATAAAACAAATAACGTGAATTTTTAACCCAACGCACTTAGTCATTTATGAACGTTTTTATGAGTATTTTAAACAGGAAGACGGGTACTTTTATACGTTGCTTTAACGCCCGGTTCCTATATCCAAACAACGCCTCGTTTTGCCTACGGACGGTTAAAATTTGACAGATTCTCTATGGAACAAATGTCAAAAATCAACCGTCCGTAGGCAAAACGAGGCGTTTCGTGGATCTATATTCCTATGAACCGGGCCTAAGACGACCACAATAAAAATTATATCGGACGGACCAGGATGTAAATCGGGCAATTTATTTCCCTATTTCCATGAAGATATTAAATAATGCCATAAAGTGGAAACGTCCTCAATAATGTCACCCGCTAGAGTAGGCTACGCCATCGAAAGTATTACTAACAATATTAACGAGTTACCCGGAAGTTTACTGCTGACTTCCGTTGAGGAGTTTTTTTGTGGAGTGATTGAGTGGAGTGTTTGGGAGCCCCCTTACATATTTATTTTATTCTGTTTGTTATTACTTGTTGTTATAGCAGCAATAGATATACATCATCTGACAAAAAATCAACTGTCTAACTATCATGGTTCATCAGATACAGCCTGATGGCAGACAGACAGACAGACAGATAGCGGAGTCTTAGTAATAGGGTCGCATTTTACCCTTTGGATACGGAACCCTAATAAAAAACAAGTTTAAACATAATTACGTATAAGCATTGACCTATAATAAGTAATAACATATGGACGAACAGTGCCTAACAGAATATGTCAATATATGAAGCAAACTGACATTAGAAAATACGTTCCAATTTCCAATAACGCCTCTTTATAACGAAGGCCAAACGGGTGCCCGAGCTGTTCGGGCACCCGTTTTGACGGGGCCATTTTTCTCCGGTTGATTGTGAATCTTGTGAATCTTTGTGAATCTTTACTTATGCGTAGAAGCGAGGTCGAGAGCTCTTCAGTTTTATGCCATAGAAACAGGCTTTGGCGGGTTACTTTACAAATAATTATTAAGAAACTAGACCTTTTTAGGCTGTTATCGTAAATTAGATCCCTCGCGTCGGGAGTGATATTAAGAATAATCTTTACAACGACGCTAAGAAGTCATTAATAAGACCGTAATGTAGCAAATTACCAACTTAAGTACACTTTTATCACACCCGCCCAACAATTAAATATGTATACCGAGGTATTCAAGGAAAATTTTAATTTGTGGAGGAATTTAGTCTTTACCTTAACACTGTCGAGGTTTACGAACTGCAGACTTAATTTGTAAAAAAACCCGGTAAATTATAATAATCAGATGTAAAAATCCATTAAGTGGTTGATAGGTTTGCTAAATGTCGTAAATTAAGTTAAGAAATATTTATACCTTTTTATTTAAATGAGACAATAAGAAAGTGATTATGATGATGAAACCAAGAAATTACGGCATCTCGTTTTAATGACCACTGCAATACGAGTAATTTGCATGATTTGTTAACGCATTCACTGCCACCGACGCATATGTGCGTTTTGCTGACTTTCCCGCTGTGCCTTGAACTCACATGTGCGTTGCAATGTTCCCTTAATGACAGATGTGGCACCTGACGAAAGTTCGTAAAACAGAAGTGGCAGTGAATGCCTTAATCGAACCTCGATAAGAACTGTCAATGTCAATACGAGTATGATCTCAGACTTGTGTGTTTAATTAAACCAATAATAAAATAAGGTATGCAAATATAATAATTCACCCAAATGAGAAAGCAAATTGGATTCGTTTTTTAACCAACAAAATGTGCGTTCTCGTTGGGGTGATTTATCATAACTCATTATAACAATGTATGCTCTACTTGAATGCTAATAAGTCATAAGTACAGTAAGTTCTACCTATGTAATATATTTGAATTTCTTATATTATTGCAGGTGAGGTAAAAAAACTAAAATTATAGTCGTAATTCTACCATAATGATCGGAGATATAAATCCTTGTCCTATCCCAACCGGCACCAATTCGAATGAAACGGAACCTAACCTAATTAATAACCAAATGACAACTGTTATTTAGGTGCCTATTTAAATAAAAATTCCATTCCATTCTATTAAAAATGTGACCCGTATGAATCATAAAAGCCCTCCTAACCTAAGTACGGAGAAGATATTCCGCCACTTTCCTTAAGCCAAGACGCTTAAATTGAAGAATTTATTGCCGCGGGCTACGAATAAGAAATGCCAATGTGGACTCAACTTGCCTTGTTGTGCTACGAAACATTTACGTTGAACAATTGGTTTTATAAACTGTATACCTATTTACAAACGTTGCGTACATTAATTAAAATTATTGCATTTAAAACACTTATGTTCGTAAGCTTAAGTAAAGGACTAGTGATAAGAAGGAGCTTCGATTTAGCAAAGTTATTAAAAGTTATTTTTAACCCTTTAATAATAGAGCAAAATTTTTATCCTAGCCTAGTTCATACTAGAGTCAATTATCAACTACGGTTGGTTCTTATTATCATGTTAGCCCCTCTTGCACCAACAAAGTGAAAATTCGAAATCAAAGTCAGGCGCCAAAGTCACGAATACCGTGTCGATCAAACTAAACTCCCTAAAGGCTTCGATTTAACAAAGTTATTAAATTAAGGATCAAAAATACTCAGTCTACTGTTAACGCAACAGCTGCTACGCTCGTAGCCAATTAGCTCGTTATACCGTTTCGTAGACAAAAGCGACTAGGAATCGTGTGCCTACAAAGTGCGTGGCAGTGAAAGAAGAAAGGAAGATACGCTCATTTCGAGTTGAGAATAGAGCTACAGAATGTCGTAGCGCTAAATCGTAGCGCCCGCGTAGCCTCTAATGTGTTTTTGGTTATTCTAGACTAGATTATACAATTAATGCAAACCCTACAGCGTCCGAATTAAGTAGGATATGCGGAGGAAAGTAAAGCTGTACGTTTATATTCATCCGAATAACATGGAATACTGAAAGACTTACATAGTCAAAGGACTTAACTCGTTAAAAAAGATTTCGATTGCAAAATCTTTTCCCTTGCTTTGTGGTAATATTCTGATCTTTCACAAGAAATTTAAAGAAGATATAGCCTTTAATAAAAATAAAAACTTAAAGTAGTACCTACCTAAGGTACTCTATATATATTTTTTTCATAGCATTTCTAGGTTTCACTTTAAGCTGACTGTATTAAAAGTTAAAACGGAAAAGTCAAGAACATCCACGGTCTAGATGAAGAATAAGTACAAAGTGTCGGTGCCAAAATTCCGCAATCAATAACTTAGTTCGGAACTACGAGGGCAGATACCTACGTCTCTACATAACTCACACGGGCAGTAAGAACACATTGTTTATGATTGGGTCCATGTAATAAAACTTTATTATAGGGGACGTGGAAGATTCTTAGATCGTGTAAATTGTTTCTTATACTTACATATCATATTAATTGCTTCTATGATTGTAGAGAGCACTTATCTAAGACAGGATTTCCGGAAACCCTTATTAAAAATGGGACCTGCACGGGTTATAAAGCGGTGGTAGACAGCTACTGTCTCATAAAATGCAAATCCTAATGAAGATTCGGCTAAATAACCAGAAGTATAGAAATTAGTGTTACTGCTTGACTATTTACCGTCTATGACTGTTAACCTGTTGTCTACCGCCTATTGTCAAAAAGATTATGTAAAATAAACTTAATTACTTAGTTATTAAAGTATATTCGCTCGACGCGGTATCGCGTCAACGGTAGACAACGGATTAATTTGTCCGTGTGAACCATCCCGGATGACGTCACTGGGCACTGGCGTGTTTAACTTGTAATTGCTAAAGTTGCTAGTATTGTAATTTGACAAGGGGTGAATGGGAGCACGGTGTCATCGATTTACATCACGTTATAAATACATAGGTTCTAATTCCAATTTGTTCCCTGCAATGTTAATTTTAAAAAACATTCTTATGTTATACTTGTTATTAAAATGCTATTACTTTAACCTATATAACATTAATGTGAAAATTACTCTCTTACGATAATAATATGTGAATGTGTGATTCTCGTTAATATAAACAGAACATATCTAGAAAAAGAGAGTACTGTTATATTTATGTTACTTTATAATTAATAAACTGCAATAGGGATGACGACAGGGTGAAGAAATCGAAATTCTAATTAGTCCGTCAGTCAGGTAATAAAAAAATATTAGACACGTATTTTTTGTTTTATCAAATTAACAAAGAATGACTAAGTTAAAACGCATTAAAGTTGGAGAGTGGGGGCTAACTACGTCACCGTTAGGTATAAATCGTACCTAACCGCGACGTCACGCGACATTTCAACTCAATATATCTACGTATAAGTTTGATATCGTGAAAAAAGAAAAAAATACGTGTACAATACTTTTCAATAATCTTCCTGATAGACTATGAAAAAAAAAGTTGTCGTCATCCCTATTGTTCGAACCTGTTTTATGTATTGCTTTCTGTAGTAGGTATCTGCCTATCCCAATCGGAAACAGGCGTAATATGTAGTTATGTATGTATGTTTGAAATGGCCATTAACTGTATTCTTATCAAATGAATCAAACCAGGGATTTTCGAGTATACTTGAAGTGAACACCACGTGACAAACGATTATTTAAGTACCTAAAGATGACCTTAAGGTACTAATGCCATAGATAGATGTTATATGTAATATATCTCTATGCGGTTGATGGTGCTGGTCGCGAATACAACAACCAAATAGTTAGTTTATCATAAACACTTCATAGCGACTGTTTTATAACCCCAATAAATGAAAAAAAGCAGTTATGCATTATTATTATGAAATGGTCTTCCTGTCGGTAGACCTCCAACAAGGTGGAGTGATGACCTGGTGAAGGTCGCGGGTTGTCGGTGGATGCGAGCGGCACAGGACCGGTCGGAGCGGCGAGCCTTGGGGGAGGCCTATGTTCAGCAGTGAACGTCTATCGTCTGATATGATGATGATGATGGTGATAATGATGATTATGATAAATATTAAATAGTTATTATTTATCGTAAGTCATTCATTCATTCAAAAGAAATGAGCGAATTCCTCTTCAATATTCCATTTTCGATCATCTGGAGAGGAAGATTCTTAATGAAAGGAATTCCCGTCTCTCGCATTAAGACAAAATAATTCCTTGTTTGAAAAACTCAGAACTCTAGGTCACCTGATAATTAAAGCTGGATATGAATAAGGTAATTATAAATCATCAATACATGTAAAACTTTTCGCTACCGAGTCATTCCAGACAACGCACAGCCGAAACTACTTATCGTAGAAAGATGAAATTTGGCATGTAGGGAGTATTAAGAGATAATTTCCCGTCATTCCCACGGGAACGGGAAAAACGGGACCTACGCGGACCGCGGGAGACGGCTACTTTAAATGCGGAAATGTATCCGGGCAGATGTTAGGTACACTCTATTTTCTTCTTAGCTTTTCATAAAGGATACTTTATAAAAAGCATGTACTTATTACAAAATATACTTGGATAAAAATACTACCTTTTTATAAAAAGAATCCAAGTGATATTTTTAAATAAGTGTTCTCTGCCGTACTGCGTAAAGAATAGGAGAAACGAAATTTTACTCTTTAGATATATTTTAATTAAGTCCTTTTGAAAGGATAAGCTTACTAACCTACATTAAATTGCCTGGCGCTAAAAGGAAAGGCTGTTGTAACATATCATGCAGATGTAGGTTGTTTTTAAAATTGATTCGTGTTCAGTGCAATAAGTACCGAATGCAATTACGAGTATATGTTAATATGTATTTAACAAATCGATAGTAATTATTACGGTACAAACCTACTTACCTAGAAACTAGACATTAAATTATTGCTGACTGCTGTATAAACCTATAAAGTCGAAATGTTCTTTCAATCTACTAATAAGTAAGTAATAAGAATCCTATTGCAATAATCACCTAAGTACAAAACCTGTATCATTAACGCAGATATGTATTAATATCACTAGAAAAAAGATAAAAGTATGTCTCCATCGGTAGCGCGGAGAAACTCATTAATAATGTTTGTAAAGGAAATGAGAAAATATTACTCTGGGACGTGACGCTCATTAGTAGTACCTAGTTTTCTTTCGTGGTTGATATATAAAGAATATCTTTTGTGAATAAGTTCCTTATAATTTGTGTCAAGGGCTGTAAAAGTGTGTAAAGGTTTTTAATAATGTAACGCGTAGATCGCTACGCGTGATTCGCGCGTAGCACGCTACGACACACGCGTAGCACTTTCGCCGGCTCGCCTAAATACGAAACGGTACATAATAATAACCCCAAAAAAATAAACAAAGCAATTATAAAATTCACTACGGTGTCTTTCCAAGATTACATCACTCGTAATGGTAAAGATATTAAGCGGCTTCCGACCACAGCTTTCAATTTCTTCTCACTTATGGAAACCTCATAGAATATGATAGAACTTATGTAACAATCTAAAGTCCCGGTGTAGCTAAAGTAATGTTTTTCGTAATTTATTTACTTGTTTTCATTTCCATTTTGATTTTATGGTTATTATATATTGAAGGCTTACAACAAATGTGTACAACGGTTCGTGAATAGCTAAATATGATGTTCGTACACGAACTACACCTAATGTTTATGACTGTGTATTCAAGTAAAGGACAGCGGCGACGCTTTCTATTTCCAATCGATCCTTACTAGACATCTGTCAGGCTGTCAAGCTGTCACAATCTACACGGAAACTGGGTAGGTACTGCCGCAGACTGGGTCGGTTCCTCTTTGTGTTGTCACGATCCGATCGGAAGGGGTCGTGTGTTACAATGCGGATATCCGTGGCGCCTGGCTGTTGGCGCCAGGTGGGACAGCAAAGCGAGCAAGCAGGAGTGAGGGTGTGCGGGGGTCGTCGGCAGCGCTCGCAGCCGCGGCGGCGGCGGTGGCGCAGGCCGCGTCCTTGCGAGCGGCCGCGGCACGCGAGGGGTCGATAGCGGCGGACAACCCGCGTCAATTATTCAGCACGCGACGCCGCCGCCGCGGCGCGCTCGGTGGCACCTACCAGCGAGCCGGCTCCGCTCCGGGCACCGTCAACACTCGTGCACTGTGGGCGCGCTCG
>OZ020286.1:5319581-5389721 GCA_963971205.1 Aethes cnicana
GTACACATTCATGTTAACACATTACTAAAAATATTTTTTTTGGTTAAAGAAAATCTAAATTTAATCTGTGGGGAATACCCCAGCAGCAAATTCTCATCTCGCCTGCGGTCAAAAGAGGTTCATACACTTAGAAGATGCGCGGCGGAGCACTTAAGACGTTAACGAAGTCTATCATGCTTAATCCGCGCGCTTTCTTGCATGTGTGTGCTAGTCGATATTCTGAAGACTCGCTTAGCATTCTCGAAGCTATCCTGGAGTGAAGGTCATCCTGCGCGACCTCGCCGCCATGGCATCCGATCGAAGCTTGCGCCAGACTTGTAGCCGCTCGAGACAATGCGTCTACAGAGTTCCCTGTCTTACGAACTCTGCATTTTTCCGACTTGGCTTAAGTAATTTCAGTTTTTTATTTAATACGTATAAGGTAGGCAGGGTGAACCTATTATAGATATTGTAGACATACTTAAAAAAGAAGGGATCTTCTCAATTGCTCTGTAGGTATGTTTTTATATGAACTGATGGTCATAATCCTTTTTTTTTGCTCGAAAGGCGGTAAGTAAAGATGCAATTGGGGCGTGACTCGGGAATAAGAGATTTCACAGGGATTCCATGGGGAAAGTCACAAGGTCACGGCGTTGAAACAAAAACAGGGGCTAAGTATATTCGAAGTCTTTAAATAGGGATCTCGCTGTTCCCTATAGGATTGCTCACGCGTCGCGTGAACTTTAAGCAGCTAGATTTAAAGTTCAACTTTACGCGTGAGCAATCCTATAGGGAACAGCGAGATCCCTATTTAACACTTCGAATATAGGCCCATTGTGAAGCTAGATTTAAAGTTCAATTTGAGCGCTGTGACGTTTTGACGTTCCCTATGAAATCCTTTTGCTTCGCGAATGAGGCCCCTGGGGCTCTATGTGAAGTCTTAAATATGGGATCTTGCTTTTTCCTATAGGATCGCTTACGCGTAAAGTTGAACTTTAAATCTAGCTGCGTAAAGTTCACGCGACGCGTGAGCGATCCTATAGGGAGGAGTGAGATCCCTATTTAAAGACTTCGAATATATGCCCTGAACGTTTTAGTACCAACCCCGGCTTACTACGGCTTACCGCAGTTTAGTGTAACATGGAATGAGAGCGGATCGTGGGTTGATGTGTTATTGTGTAGTAATCCTATCTCTTATAAAAGTAACAAAAATGATAAATGCGCTATCAAATAGATGGCACGGAATGGAACCTAACGTCAGTTCAAGATATCTAATGGTTTAAAGTTTAATGAGCTTTAATGTTAGGCGAAAGTACCTAGTAGTTAGTATCTAAGTAAGTAAGTGACCACTATTTAAGAATGCAGATTATTTTTACTTTCGGAAATACAATTGATACCTTTCTGGGGCTATATTCGAAGTCTTAAAATAGGGATCTACCTGTTCCCTGTGGGATCGCTCATTCGTCGCATTAACTTTAAGCAGCTAGATTTAAAGTTCAACCTGACGCGTGAGCGATCATATAGGGAACAAGGAGATCCCAATTTAAGACTTCGAATATATCCCCTGGTGAACAATTTACCTCATTACACATAGGTCGCTTGTAAGGTTCACTACATAGTATACAACAAGTCGCTTCGCTGTCTGTCGGTCCCTATGTATGCTTAGATCTTTAAAACGACGCAACGTTTTGATATCGTTCTTTTATTTTTAATAGATAGAGTGGTTCTTAAGGAAGGTTTAAGTATAAAATTTGTTAGTGTAACGCTCAATTCCCGCGGGAACGCTATAACCGAATTCCTCGCGGACGAAGTCGCGGGCAGAAGCTAGTTCAAGGATAAAACGGTTCTGTCTGTAGTATTTGCAGTTAGGAAAGGAAGTAGGGTAAAATTACCCAACTCGCTGTAGAGATCTTCTACTATCTAAAGTCCCGCGCCTTCACATTTCAAAACGCTTCAATTTTTTTATTATTATTTAAAAAGCACCACCAACACTCTCCACGCATAGTTGATGGCTGTCTCAGCACGCACACATGTGTTGAGAGTGTTGGTGGTGTTTTTAAATACATTGAAGAGATTTGAAATGTGAAGGCACGGAACTTTAGTAGATCTCTAGTAAGCGGTGACAATGACATCTAGCTCTCCCACTTGTAAAAGCATAAAGTACTTACTTACGTTAGTTCAGTAGTTTCACGTCGGCACTAGCACCTAACGCCAAACAAAAGGGCACGTCGTTACTTAGCAAGCCAATAGATGTCGCTTAAAGTACTAACGACACGAACTTTTCAGAGGCGCTTTGTGATTGAATAAAAAGAGTTTATTGTTTATAATAACATGTAATACGAGTAAATAAATCGACCAATAAATAACTAGCAAAATACAATCCAAATAATGTACAAAAATCAGGACTTGAAATTAATCTGAAATTCATCACGAACCTTGGAAAATGCACAAGTACTTTGATATTTCATTGTCTTGGTGTTTTTTGAAGTGACTTTACTTATAATTTTGGTTAGTTAATTATTTCAAGAGTCACATTTTATCAAATTAGTTACCTAAATTATACAAACACTCAACCTTACTTAACCACTTTAAATACAGCTAGTGTCAGAATTTTACTCTATAGGAATCCATACTAATATTATAAATGCGAAAGTAACTCTGTCTGTCTGTCTGTCTGGTACCTCTTCACGCTTCAACCGCTGGACCGATTGAGATGAAATTTGGCATGGAGATTGGGGTTCCGGGAAAGGACATAGGCTACTTTTTAACCCGGAAAAACGCATAGTTCCCGCGGGAACACTATTACCGAATTCCACGTGGGCGAAGTCGCGGGCAGAAGCTGGTTGTTAATAAAAAAGAGCGCTGTTTACCTAATTTAGTCATACATTTCTGAAAAGATCAACGTATTGTATGTATAGGTAAAGAAGTATGGCAAAAGCTAGTATAAAATAAATTAAATAAAAGCTTTTAAAAATACTACCTAATTTAAATCTAATCTAGCTAACAGTACTCATTACTTCTATACAAGATTCAAGATTAATTTATTCGTAAATTACGTACAAAAAAGTACTTAAAATAAAATAATAATATAGGTATATACCATACCATATCTACTTCATATATTCAATGAACATAAACAAATTTTTAAATTATCTTGCAGTATTTAAATGATTAAAATAACAAAAAGAAAACAAAATATTCAACCTAGTCACAACACTACTAAATTATTTAAATAAGTTGTTACCAATAATTAAACAAGACTTATTTTTAGATACAGATCCATCTCACTACTGAAAGTAGATTACTTCAAGTACCTTGGAGAGAATAATAATGATCTTTGACAGTTGAAGTAATAACGTCGCATCGGTGAAGTTGTGCATTGAAAGAATGCTGCCAAAAATTATGGGGAAAGGGATGCATGCCAGGATGTGTGATAAAAGAATAGATATGTGTACATTCATGCTACAGGGATGACCTTGACACCATTTTTAGATATCTTCTTGCATGGACAACTCCCCACAAGTAGTGGCACTAGTGGCAGAGTGGTTGCCCCATTTAATAGGAGTCTTTAGGTTCTCTGGTCTATGTATGCAGTTTACTGTCACAAGTCAGTCTTCAAGAGGCCTGATTAGTTGCCATTGAAACACTTCACCTAGTCTCTAAATCATAAATGTGACAATAAACCTAAAATGCTGCCTAACTGTTCCTCCAGCTGCTGCCTTCCTTTTCCGTTGTCTATGACAAGATCCCATAGAGTATAATCATCAAGGTCACACTCTGAAGCCACATTGTCTATGTCAGGTTTGAAAATGTAACCTCTTTTCTGTCGGGTTGCCTCGTCTGCAGTTATTCTGATGGTCCTGATGAGGTCCTTGTAGGTTTCTCTGAACCAGCAAATGTCAGTCTTGCGTCTTATGTCACTTACAATCCATATGGGGCGATTTGCCGCTGAAAAAGAAAGCAGTTTTATTTAATAAAAGGAAATGAAAAACAACTTACACTCAAATAGTCCGCTAACTGAGGACGAACTGTAGATAGGACTCCAGCAAGATGGAATAACTACCTAGTAATGAATGCAGAAAATACAGTGGCTGCGAGTGGCACAAAACGTGGACATCACATGGACTGACATGATGATGCATAAAGAAATTGATCATTGTTTAAGTGAAATAACATGTGCCTTTACTCTTCATATCATATGCAATGTTCGTTTCAAAATTTTGACATGCTTTTTGTGTTATTTTTATCAAGCTCACAAAAGCAATTTCAAATAGTGAGGAGGCTCAAACTCACCTCATTTTTGTGTTATGGCATACAAAAGACTAAAATAATACTTTTAATTAATGCATAGTTATTTTTATTACCATTTTGACAGGCTTCTCGACAAAAACATCCATAATCTTGATCTCTCATCTCGTCACTCCATTTTATCATTTCCAATCTGTATTGCTCCTTGTACTCGCTGTCACTTAACATTTCATTTAAATTCAGATTTTTCTCCTTCGCCCAATGGCTCTTTATAGGCTGAGATATCTTTAAAACTTCACAGCGGTCGCCAAGTCTGAAATTGAACAATGATTCTATTTAACCACTACCAATAGGTCTTATGTACCAGGATGCTCTTATCCCAGACACATCTCATATAAATAACAATGATGCAAATTGTCCCCCAACCACTTAAATGACATAAAATACTTACAGTTTCTGTAAATGATCAGTTAAATAATCTTTTCCGGACTTCCTTTTACCACTAAATAACAAAATGATACATGGAGGCATCGTTCAAATAAAACATTAACAAAACTCCACCCAGGCAGTATTCTTTCAGTGAAACATGCCGTGTAGCTCTGATTCTAGAGTAGCTCTAGTTCATACTTTAAGTGTATTCATAATTTAACTTTCAAATAAGATTTATCTGTGTGACATCGTGCGCTATGAACAGTTTATTACAAGTTTATTACGGTTTCAGCTCAATTTTTCCTTTGTGGTCGAACTCTCGAACGCGTACTTTGTGTCCGAAAGGGACACTGCTTCTTACTGTTTGATTGACTTGGTGCAGTAAATTGTTTCAAAATTTAAAGTTCGAGTAGTCCATTGTACAATTAGGACTTTACAATCATTTTGGCATTTATGTCAAGTTGACAAACTTTGACAACACAGAAAATTGCCATGGCTGCGTTCCGAAACGTGCTCAGAGCGCTCACAGCATCTGCACCCCTTTTCCTCTTGAAAGTCGAGTCATAAGAGAAAAAAGGATGCAAGTTACTGTGAGCGCTCTAAGCGCGATACGGAACGCAGCCCATGATTTCGAAAGAAAGGAAAGAAATGTTTTTTTCAATGTTTCCATTTCATGTATTTCCAAAACTTATAAAAAAAATAAACTAGATTAACACAGATAAAGAATTTTATGAATACAACAACGCCAAGCATATATTTTGATTTACCTTCCATCTGTAGGTTACCGGAGAAACTTCACCAAGTGCTCACAGAAACACAAAGCTTTACAACTCTCTCAACAGATGTCGCTGACAATCTGACATCCTGACCTGAATCGGTCTTTTTTTTTATGGTCACTGGATTGTCTGCCTACCTAATTGAATGCCTACATGCTTAGTAGAACTAGATAGGTGTCCCTTCCTAGTTTATCCGGATAAACACTAGTTTACTTATTATTTACATACAACATTAGTATAATCGGTTATTTAGTGTAGCAGTAGTTATTTACTGAAAAAATCAACAGTTTTCGAAAACAGGCAATGTGACAGTAATTTTCAAACTAAAAGACCCAGTGCGTTGAAACCACGTTGAAACAAGTATTCAAATTGGGTATAGAAAAATGTGTAACCAGGCCTTATTTTAGGGACAACATTAACGGGTCAATAAATACCTACCTACCTAATTAATTAAATCATTAGCATAACGTCCTGTACCTATCTACAGTACAACGACACCCATCGCGGCATTCAATAAAATTTATAAAACGTTCACCGTAAACCGATCCCCGTGACTAAGTGAATGAATATTCGATACGCGTTGTATCGTATCGCCCACGCCGCATTATTATGCCCACCATAACATATAAGTAACTATAAATAAAATCGTGCCGACACGAAAAAAATTGCGTTATTTGAATGCCGGCCGATAATTTAAATGTAGCAACAACCGCTTTTAGCTTACAACCTTAATTGACTTAAAAATGCTTATCAATATTCGACGCTAAGCGCGCCGTCTCAAGCGCCCGAGCCGAACGTTGGAAATTGAATTATATTACAAGGAGCTCTAACATAATTCTCTGCACGGCCGGTGCATGCTTGCGCCCTTTGAACACGCGCACGAAACTCGAAGCACGATGCACGCTCACGACTTTCTGAACAACTCCGGACATGACATTCCACGTTTCGTTGTAGATTAGAACGAGATGGATACTGACCCGACCGCCGGAAAAAAACGAGACGGGAGAACACGGAGCGGTCCACGTGGACTGCTTAATATCAACACAGCAGCCCCGACCAATAGAAAACGGCACCGCTAATGTATTTCTCACCTCCGCACTCACACCAAAGCCTGCTACCATTTTTACATTATTTATACGATTCTGAACTTTCCTACATCCGTATAGAGTTTCAAACCTTCGGTTGCGGTGACGACGTGTTCCATTTTCGAAACGACTTATAAGAAGTGCGTGATGTGATTTTGTTTCTTATGATGGGTGCGGTAGGGTGTGTTGTTGTCCGCGGAGTGGTTTGCGGTTCTTGAATTTAAAACGATTCCGAAGAACACGGGTGCGAGTTGGTGAAGGTTGGAGGAGGCCGCGGTGCAAACTGCATCGTCACCCGCCCTCCCCCTGGCCCCCCGCCCGCGCCCCCGCAACGTTCCCAAAGAGCACAACGCGGGAGGTGCAGCCGCTGCACTCCGCAATATTTTTCTCCCGCAATATGCTCCGTTTTATTACTGCTTATTCTGCTGTAAGGGCGCGCCACACATGCACTCGCAATAACAAACACCGAAACCGAGCGCCCCTAAAATAATGTTAATCTCGCGTTTCTGAATGCACCAGCTGTCACTCCGCGAGCGTCGGCCAGTCAACGAGCTTAATCTCGCCATCTCGCGGGTAATATATTATTCATTCCCCCGTTAATGTAAATAATGAAGCGAATTCAGAAGCGCCTCGATCTCCGACTCCGAACGTCGGAACCGGTAGCCATTTTGACAGATGTTTAACGATAACCGCCTATCGTCCGACCGATCGTTATTATACCAATCGCCGAAGTAATAAATTCGAATACATGTTATTTCAAGACGGTTTAAGCCTTTGCTTTCGCCATTAAAATAAATGCAGGCGATAACCTCATTTTTTATAAATCAATCGAGTCAAATTAGTGCCCTCGAATTTAATCTTCGTCTCGCGTCGGCTTTATAAGAACAAATTGAAATCCGTGATGGAAATACATTAAGGAATTGTGAATCAAAAGGTTGTCGAATCTCAGGCGAACGGTTCGGCGAAACAAATCTACTCTTTAGAGGCTCTTTTATGGATTATATCCTTGATTCAATGAAAGGGGATCTTTTGTCGACGACAGACCCGGAAATATTAGACGTGCTCACTTTGACGCCCCGGGGGGAGGGAGTTATTGTCTGCTCGCTCATATGCAGGTAGGCGAGTTTATTTTAAAAAACCCTCGAACTCTGTGACCTCGTTGACTTAAAAAGTTTCGACCGCCACCTGCGTAGCGGCGGGCGTAGCTCGTAGCCGCGGCGTAGCTCGTAGCGCTCGTAGCTGAATAATGAATGCGCAGGGAAAGGCCACGGATTTATACCGCTTTGTTTGTCGATCGACGCGATACGGACGGCTCGTAATTGTACACCTATTTTGGCTTCCGAATCATTTACTCTACATTACATTATTAAGTGGTTCTAAGTATTTTGTTTTGTTTTAATTTACCATTTCATAGAGTTGTTTAAGGAGTCTTTTTACTTTATTATTTATTTTATTACTGAACTGAATAGAAAAATAATCAATATAGCTGATTTATTTTCCAACAAGATAGGTCTATGATCTTGTAACAACATCAATGAAAGAAACGAAAGTGCAACCTTTCTCTTAAAAGCAAACTCAAAACAAAATCAATACAGAAGTGAAAATGAGGATCTTTTGTCTCAATTTATTAAGGATCTACAAAAAATTCGAACAAATGGCGTCGGTTGTTTCGCACTTTGCTTGAATTTGATTTATGGACAAGTTTGTTTGCGCGCTGGGGGCCTTCCTCCGTTTATACCAATGTTTTCGGTTAAAAAAAAGCGTCTTATTTAACAATAGACTATTTCGTCCGTCTAATTTGAAACTCTTTAACAATTTGGACTTCTAAAAATAGAAAAATGGACTTTGCTTGTGATTGAAACTGTTTTAATGCCTATTATTTTACAATATCCTTTTTCATATACATGTGAATACTATTTTTGGATTTGACTGCGTGCATTCTAATTTAAAATTAAAAGACGACTCAATTTCGATTCTTAGTACTTATAATAGGTATGTAACCTATTATTCAGTGTTTATAATAATTTGCTGGCGTTGCTAACAAGCATTGTGCTAACTCCCACTAAAATTCATGTTTACGATCGGGTTTCATGGGGGATCGTTGGGAGGGTGATATGTTTAGCGCTATTTATGGTAACATTTCAATCAAAATTTATTAGATTTGACAAATCATATCTGAACGTAAAAATAAACGTTTATAAACGTAATAAAAAATTGTGTGGATTACGTACCTATTGAACGTTTATTAGATAGGTACAATTTAATAGAAATCCATTCTGCAATAGGATAGTTGTGTTACTTCCTACTACAGAAAGGATTTCTGTGAAATCTGGTGGGAATATATTAGATGTAGACCACACGGGAACAGTGACAGTTTTTAGTAAAAAAAACTAAAATGATAATTATTTTCAATGAATCTATGAAATCGCTAAAGGCCGTGTGACACTTGAGCTGCATGAAAGTTAATGGACATTTTAAATATTCATATAGATTACCATAAGTACAAATACATGGTAGGTATAATCAATAATATTTGAAACACGTGTACCCATTTCCAGATAATGATAATTCGTTAGCAGAGCCAGTTATGTGGCAGGCTTGCGAGCTAATCTAAGCTTGTATGTGTGCATTCCACAGCTGTGCACTACAAGCATGCAGTTCTATGCAATGCATGTTGTGTTGTTCAAAATATAGGTCACCATCTCAAGGCTTTGAGGCAAATTAGGGCTCAGAAACGAGTAGACCAGGCAAAGGGCTTTAAGAATAATTTAAGATGTATCGTGCGTAATAGAATGGGTAGTTGAAAATTTAATAATGACCAAATTATTTTTAAAATCTTATGGCCAGAAAATCAATTTGACTTTTTTGGTAACGGACATGCCACTGTTAAAAATTCAATTTCACCAGTCGACGAGCGGATTGATATTTACTATCTACGACAGATCCTATACTTTTAACTGTTAGATAGGAGTTTTCGGGGGTGACATTTCGATCTTAGCTAATATTTTTACTAGAGCCAAGCTCGGTCGCCCAGGTTCTAATACCTGGTACCTGGGCGGGGGAGTAAATGTTGATCTACACATATGACCTACCTACTAGCTTCTGCCCGCGACTTCGTCCGCGTGGAATTCGGTTATAGCGTTCCCGCGGGAATTGAGCGTTAAACTATAACAAACTATATACGAAAACCTTCCTCTTAAAACACTCTATCTATTAAAAAAAACCGCATCGAAATCCGTTGAGTAGTTTTAAAGATTTAAGCATACATAGGGATATATGGACAGAGAAAGCGACTTTGTTTTATACTATGTAGTGATACGCATCTATTGATCATAAATTCCATCGAAAATACCCTAAATATCCAAAGTTCCAAACAGTCTTCAAGTTCAGAGTGTCTTGGAACCATTAATTACACTAACACCATTTAATTGAAACAAAACGGGTTTAAACCTTAATCGCGTGTGTTAATGATTATCTAAGTCTCGTGTTCGGTCCTTCGCAGCTCTCATGTCGGTAGACTCCAGTTCAAAAAGATGTACACATTTGAACCTTATCGTTTTGTAAAAAAGATTCAAAATGTACAATCCTTCTTTTACTCCACCGTTCTCAGATGCTATTAAAGTAATAGCCATACTTAGGAGCGTTTGAAAAATGTTTTATTTATATAGGTTTTTTTATACGCATTTATTTATATTTTAATTTTCTTACCAGCCTATGGACGTGATATTTTCATTTCGTTCAGAAAACTCTAGACTAGACAAATCAATACTAAATAATCAATCACTTTATTTTACTGGCTGCCTAGTTGTTTTTCAAAGTCAAAAGCTAACGAACTCTATGTCTAAATGTTGTAAACCTAGCTCATCATAAATTAAATACAAGGGGTGCAGGTTTACGCGTGTCGCATGGAACTGACCCTATGGCACAGCTGACCAACGCCTAGCCGTTTTCAACCTACTGCTACACAAATAAAGTCTATACTCAGTATTGTCGTACTGATAGCATCATTCAAAGCAAACAAATGGCAAATTAATGCCGGAATAATACTTTTAATTTCCCCGGGCGCCGCTAATCGCAGGCCGCCAAATCGCCCTTTTTATTTTGACGTATGAACGCAAATCCCCTGGCTTGCTCGCAATATGGCACACGACTCGTTTCGACACGTAAAAACATAATATAAACCCAACAAAATTGAAATGCTTCAGAGAGTGTTTAAACTGTTCATTCAGAAAGATACGGAATACAGGTACGGATGTATGTCACATGCACACGGATGTGGTTGTATTTTGACCCATTCTTATCCTACTGATACTGAGGTATACTGCTATAGAATATTTGTTACTGTCTATATTTTATAGTGATTTCTCCTGAAAACTAATGCCAGAGCCGACGTTCGTATAAATTTAGATAGCGAACATTGTCGCCGTAGCAACTACTATATGGCGTAGCATTATTTCACACTTAACTAAGTTCAATTAGTCAAATGTAACAAAACGTGCAAACAATTAGTCTAGTCCAATCGGAGGCTGCAGCACCGGGGCGGGCTTCCCCCCTCCCCCCACTTGACCCGCGAGGTGTCGCGTTACCCGCAAAAAAGGGGCCACATGCCCCCAAAGACAGGGGTGCACGGATTACTTTTTTAATTTCAAAATAATACCCCTTCGATTCATTTAAAGGTTTTCATCGGAGCGTTCATTGAATAAGTCGGTTTTGTACGGATTTTATTGGCTATGGTTGATGAGATTTTTAGTGTAACGCGTTCGTTCATGCCTATTGTATGTGTACTCCTCTATATTAGTTCAAATATACTTAGTAGTTAATTTAGAAATGAGCTTATATATTCGTAAAGCAATAAACTCTGTTTTATTTCATAAAAACGTGCTCTTAACTCAATAACAAAATTATAGAAATTATTTAGAATTATGGTATTATATTTTGTGTAATTACATGCGTTCTTCGCAAGGACGATTTACTTCGTGATATCCATATTCCATCCTATAGTTATAGGTAACTAATACATTTTCCTTAGGTAACAAAACTGTTTATTTAATTAAGAACTACATCGGTTTATCACTAAAATTCCCTGCAGTAACTGTAGGTACTATGTTTTCCTGCATGTAATATTTAAAAAACCTTTCTGCAACCAGACGTTTAAATAAAAATCGTTTTCCGGTAAACACGGCGCGTACGCAGCCACTAATTGGCGAACAAACAATCCATAGAAACCGCAAATACGAACCATAAAGTATAAAGTTACACGGGGATATTGGATATGAAATGAATAATAATAAGTACTTAAACACTTGTAGGTAGTTACCTATATCTATACTTCATACTTAATTATAAATGTGAAAATGTGTTTAGTTTGTTTGTCCTTCCTTCGCGTCGTAAGAACTGGACACATTTGAATGAAATTTGGTATGGAGATAGTTCAAGACCCTGGGTAACGTAGGATACTTTTTATCCCGGTATTTCTACGGGAACGGGTTTTCTAAGGGTTGAACCAGTTTTTTCAATACATTATATGCTATATGTATAGTCTTCAATATTTTTTTCATAATGGCTGTGCTAGCACGAATCGATATTATCTAATGCTCTGTTGTCACGCATTCTTGCAAAAATAGCTGAAAAACAATAGGTGGCTATCATTTTTAAAAACATTATATTTTTACGATATTTGTAATTCGTTTTATGCATGTTTTGTGGCTCTTACGGACGTTTTAAATCACAAGTTATTTACTTGAACACGCTAAAACTCATAAATGAGCGGGCTAATAGAGCCCGCAAATACAAAGAAGCGTTATGGCAACAATGAGTCACGCTTTATCGCCCTCTGGAACGTTTCTTTCCTCGATTGGTTCACCAATAAACATCATAATTAAGCCGCTTCACTGCCGAAATGCCTTATTATAATAATCATTTGAATGGCTTGATTTCTTGCATTGGATGTCGTTTTATCCCTTCGTATGCAGTGCCGTGCCCCGGATGCTTTTTGTATTTTTTTCCATTCCCATGAATAGCGAGGAGGCTCGAACTCCCTATTTTTTTGTCCTACGGCATATGAAAGGTTAAGTAATTGATAGACATTTAATATTATTTTCATTTGCATTTGCCGCTACTAATTAAATTAACAATGAAAGTAATAAACAAAGATATTCTGTAAATCGGTCCTCTCCGATGACGAAACCTGACAAATGTAGTTCGATAAACATGCAAAATTATTTTTAACTTGATTGGATTTGATGATACGTTCAAAAATAGCATCATAATAATTAATTCAGCGCCGTGGGATGCCACGGCTGCAAACTATGTCACCGAACCCGTAATAAAGGGCGTCAGTTTGCATAAACGGCCACGTCACTCAAGTCCGCAGTTCAACGAGAGATGTCGCTTCAGCCGGCAGTAAAAATACGTGCGGGTATTTCCTGTTTGCGGGGCCCGGGGGGAGGGGCGATAAATAACTCAGTTTGCGGCCATAGGGGTGAGGAAGCCGCCAGGGTTGCCAGGTATTTGTGGCGGAAAGTTTTTTTTATTTTTTCAACTTTCCGCCAGCACATGTGATGTACGTAGATACGAATATAAAACAGGTTGTAGCTGAAATCAATAGTTTCAGCGTTGCTTTAGGAACATTGGAATCGCGAGAATTTTGTTATGAAAGGTCTGGTGGAAAATTTACCTACATATTTACATTAGTCATTCATTAGGATAATCGTATCTTACACATATCGGCCTGTATACGTGTACCCTAATGCTAATGCGATTGACGGCAATCGGAAGCTCACTGAAATTATCGACTTTTCCTAGTCAACTAAATGACATGTCAACAGCAGCCACGATTGGCAGTAGGCCGAAGTGGCAACCCTAGACCATTATTTGTGGGCTCGCGTGTGAATTATTCGTGGGTTCACGCGCCCGTCTTGCGGAGTGCGGACCCTCGTTAATGAAATTTCATATCGCTCCCAGCCGCCGCGCCGGGACACAGAGAGGCGACCGAGCGGTTTCTATATAACAGTAAAATTTTTCATTATTTTTTTGATATGAAGAAAAATAATGATATTTTTACAGTGGACTATTTTACGGAAGTAAAAGAAATGCAAAAGCATTTCTTTTACTTAATTATGATAGATTTATTCGATATCAGCTTCTTAAACGACTTCGACAGCCCGGAATTCGGTTATAGCGTGCCCGAAGGAACTATGCGTTTTTTGGGTTTAAAAATAGCCTTTATGTTGACCCATTTTATAATCTACCTCCATATCAATTTTGGGGCAAATCCGACCAGTAGTTATCGAGATAAAGTCGGACATATAGATATAGGTATACATACCGACAAAATGTCTAAAAATCGCACATTATATATGTATAGCCTCCTCGAATAAATATTTTATTTTTCTTTTCAATTTACAGACGCGACTCTTGTACAGACTTTGTTAGTGGTATTGTATTTATTCAGCGCAGTCAGCCGCAGCCTTTACGAAGAATCCATATTCCATAGTATAATATAATACTCGGTAAAAAATTAAACGTCCTCAGCGAATCTGAAATTTCGGGCAATATATATTTCAATTAATATTTATTATTTAAGAGAAAAGATACTTTTTGTTACAGTAAAAGGTTTTTTTTTACATGACTTTAATAACATCAGGCAAGGAGCCTACTCGTGTGCCCACCTTATACAGCATAAAAAGACGTGGTAGGTATCTACCTCTTGTAAGACCTTTCGAACAATACATATTGTAGTACTTAATATCTACAATCTGACATCTAAATAACCCTTTCCTGACAAAAACTATTTACCGCGATCGCTCCCGCTTTGTGTATGTCGTCTCTCCCCTACTTCCTTTGTCCACTGGCTGCCGCCGGCGCTACACTTGACTGTGGCCTATTGTTAGGCATTGATACTCCGCAAATACACTCAATACAAATTAACGTCGATTGTTATCAACTGCGCTACTTTGCTCCATTTTAATCCATGAGAAACTCACAACAGACAATTATATTGGAGGTTATTTTATGTCTGAGCACTTTCATACCAAACTAGGTAGGTACTCTTGCTTATAAAACCTTGCTAGCTACTACTTGCTAGTTACTTGTAACTTTTTACAATCCATAGGTACTAACATTATAAATACGAAAGTAGTGTCTGTCTGTTACCACCTGTCCGGACCGATTTAGATGAATTTTGGCATGGAGATTGTTGGAGTCCCAGGGAAGGACATGGGCTACTTTTTATCCCGGAAAAATGCATGGAACGCTCTAACCGAGTTCATGTGCTTCTGCTAGTCCTTTAATAAACATTTATTTTTCCACAATATAACTGTAAAGTTATTTCCATTAATAAATCTAAGTCCTTAATAATTAGAGTGTGACGGCTCTACGAAGGTACTCGTCTCAGAAATTAAAAATTTAAGCCCTATAGATTACCGCTGCGAAGGTTCTCGTGCGAAAACCCTTTGCTCCCGGGGGCATTTTAAATACGTCTGCAAACAGCCTAACTAAATTTACGAATTCAAACGAAAGTCGAGGAGCGACCTATTTTGCTGCTTAATCACATTTCAAGGGAGCCTTCGATATTTATTATTTACTTAGATAAGTACTATTTAATTTTCGAGGATTTTACTTTTGAAGGTACTATTGTATGTGTGTGCTGTGATTTTGTAGGTATAATAAAGATATTATGTACCTCGTATACTTATGTACCTATCTCGTTTATTTCATAGAATTGGTTTCATTTCAGTAGTCCAACGAAGTATTTCGATAACCGTAATCGATGATGTGTTTAAAATGGAGTTTATTAAAATGTTATACTAGGCTTTCATTTTATTAAAATGTATTAACCATACATTTTTGAGTACGTTAGGTTATATATAGGTTATATACATATATCAGTTCTAACTATAAGTAAAATAATAGTTTAAATAAATAAACCCCCAGTCCCGCGCAGTTAATATTGAAAATAAAAACTCCTTCTTATAGAGCGTTTAGTCATTTTCGTCTTTGACCAGTCATTTAAGCTTTGACCAGTCAATGAGTGCGCTAGTTCTACATTTTATATAGCAACACCAAACTGCACTGTCAACATGATCAAAAGTGTCTGTGTGTGCAAGTTGTCAAATTTAAACCGACTTATTTAAGAAGGCGTACAATTTTACACGGGGCGGTATTCAAGACTGACTACTTAATAGCATTGCGTTATGCTTACTTTTTTTAGTTCATTGTTAGGTATATCTATAAATAAATACCTACTGAATATTTTACTTGTTATATCTAATGAATAATCTACTGAATATTCTACCTCCTGAATATTTTATTTTGTGTCGAGGTCCAGTTATAAATAAATTGAAATTTTAAAAATGACGTAGATATTCAACAAAACAAAAGCCAGACTGTTTGCGATTTCGGGAGACTATAAATAAGTTAAATACATCACGACACAATTAATATGGCGCGAGGTTTCTGCAGTTATGGACTCTGTATGCCTAGTGCTGTGTTTGTTCTGTAGCGAGCAGTAATAAGAATGCACGTTAATAAACGGTTCATTGAAGCGAGCACGGTTAAGCAACGTCGGCGGTAGGGACAATGCGGATTGACACAGTTGGTCCGGTTAACTGGCACCATGGATTAATGACGCATAAATACCGAGGCCCCACTTTTTATTTTTACCCAATTGGCCTTCCTTCTGGTGCAGCTCGGGTTATGTTTTTCGAGTGTATGTATATTTCTTTGGAATTCTCTATAGCCTAGACGGTTTGATGGATTTTAGGTTGCGAGGTGTCGTTCGTTATATTTCTCTTGATTGTGAAAGTGACACTGGTATATTAAAAGTTGGTATGCAGACGGGTTTTCAAAAATTTTGCATAAATCGAGTTATTGATTATCTCCTACACTGCATTGAAAATCAAATGTTAAATTAGGTTTCAAGTTCAATGAATTTTAATATTAACTGTCAGATTTCGACATCCTACGTCTGTTTATACCTACTATGGAGATACGTTTTAGAATGTATTACGCATATAGGTACTATACCTTTATTAAGGGGTTTCAAGAGCCGCGTGTGTCCATGAAATATCGGTATTAAATGCTAATAGTGTAAATTTTATGAAATACCTAATTAACATATGTAATTCTGATCTACGTAGATTTTCATAAAATATTACTTCTATTTAGGACCATTTTTTCTTGGCTTCAAATAAGACCGAGTTGCGAGAACAAAGTGAGAGTGAAACACGCATACATTTTTGAATTTTACGCTTTATTTACCGGATCGGCCGTTGGCACTCGATGTGTTATTTATCTAAGGCAGGCACATTGTGCACCGCCATTAGGTCCGCGTATTCGTCACGTCTGCCGCTGCTGAGCAAACTCGACCGACACCGATAAGAAAAACGACCAAATTTATTTTATTACCGACATATGAAAGTCTACTTCTCGAGTTTTCACAAGACCATGAGAAAATTGAGAAATATTACCTATATACATATAGAAGAAGTAAGGTAAACTTAGAATGACAACCTTCAAACAAATCAGCGTAAGCCCGAAATAAGTGTTAAATGCGATAAAAGATGTCGCTGCCTGGGTAGCCTGCATACAAATTTGAACTCCATGAGCAACATCTAGATGGCGTTGTACAGGCGAAGTATGAAAATTTGAAGCTCCCTGGCTATTTCAGATGCACACCGTAGTCCGTAACGTAAGGAGATTGACAGTCTTATATAATTACATTGTCTCTGCTATACATCTGCCGTGTCCCACGATATAACTTGCGTAAGTCACATTTTTTCGAGAAATCTTCTTTTAGCGCTTCTCTATGCTCCTCAGGAACTTGCATGTCAAATTTCAGCTCTCTACAACCAGTAGTTTCGGCTCTACGTCGATCGATCAGTCAGTCAGTCAGTCGGTTTCTTATTCTATATATTTATTTAACTTTAGACAGGCTACAATTCGCTGATGCATCTAAATCATATTTTTACTGTCTCTTTATCCAAGCCTTTATTTGCATATGATGATCTGTAAATTCTGTAATGCATATATGTACCTACCTATCAGCATTCAAGTTGAACATCCATCACCTATATTTCACTCCCTCAGGCGATGAATTTTCAAGAATCCGTTCTTTAGTCCTCCTCTACATTATACCTACCTCTATAGAACCCCTTTACAAAGTTTTATGCATGCATATATATATATATATATATATATATATATATATATATATATATACCTTTCTCCAATTATCCACTAGTTTAGAATGTAAGTTGCCTGTCGGCCAGTCAGCCTTTGAAATTATTTGTAGCTAAATGAAATCTCATTTTTGAGATGTTACGTCTAAATGGAGTGTTGAATTAAAAAAGCCGTAAATATTGCTACAGAACTGACTCTTCCTGCAACTGACTCTTCCAGGTTTTAAGCAACCCTAAGAATATTCTCAACTCTCAAATTTAACATTAAAGGCCATGTTATACAAAACGGAGACCCGAGGCGATTGTGTAGCAATTTAACTTGATACAAAAGGGTTTCAGGGGCTTCGAGAAAATGATTTTAAATTAAAACCTTCAAAAATTCCAGTAGCCCGGCAAAAACTCGGGAACTTTGTCGTCGCGTAGGTACCATACCTCTGGAGAGCGGTTAAATTTTTACCGACCAGCTACCTGCCTTTACGATCCTATATTTTAGTCGCCAACTGTCTCATGAGTGCCTCTTCAGGTGACGTTTAGTTCCAGTATTAGTACAAATGTGTTTGCCGTGCACCTTTTGCAGGTAGCCGATAAATGTCGAACTTGAAATTTGTTACAATAATAAAATCAAGTGCTATTTGTATTGAATGAGCTTTCTAACTACTACGTACTGCTTGGAGACTTCACAGACATCTTTCAATTATTTCGCGGATGCGTGCTGTTTTCCTCCACCGAAAAGCTCAGCGGTAAATTCAAATTCAATGTAGCACATAAGTACCTAAACTTAGAGGTGCGAGCTGGAATCGAACCCTCGACCCTCTGCATGAGAAGCGGTAGGTCGAACCACTAGGCCACCAATATTCATCCAATTCATATAAGTGTACACTTCTTAGCAAGTTATCATAAAGAATCCTCTCCCAATATGTACTTAATTTACGTGCCTTTACGATTTAAGAGAACATTGCAGCATTAACCGCGAGTTATGCCACAAGTTTATTGAAGAGTTCTAGATTGATATCTAGAGCTCCCCAAAACTTGTCAATGTCCTTTGGGGAACTTATATTATTCATATTTACGGAAAGAAATCTGCTGTTGGAGACAAGTACTTAATGGGGGCAAGCATTTGTTATTCTCGGTTTCTGTAACCATATATCCGCAGTAAGAACACGGGTATTGGACATTATTGGACTGCCTAGGGTAGAATTAGCATAACTTGACTCTTATGTATAAAAGTGTAGTCGCTCGCGTCAAAAATGGCAGCAACTATTCGAAGGCACCGGACCTGTATGCCTGTAGACGGGCTTGTTCATTTAATGATGTGAGAATGTCACATAAAAGTGCAAATCAGCTTCTAATGTGCGAGAGAACCGACATATTGCCAAGCGGCTCGCCCATTAAGGAGGCAGTCCACAAAAAGCAGAACACGTTGGAAAAGTACATCTATACTAGCGTACCTACAATTAAGCGCGCTCATTGCACCCGGTTGCCTTATGTTTTTTTCAAGTGTTTAATATTTCAGTCATCAACCAGTCAGATCATTATTTTAATTACACTTCTCGATACTTGTTACTTAGGGGCTGAATAGGGACGTGCTTAATCAATTAATGTAATAACTAAAACATGCCTTAGGTACTGTTTTGAATCTGGTTGTAGTCAAGTTTACCGAGCACCATTACGTTACCTATATCATAATTAGTTAGATATGAATGTTTGGAGAAAAAAAGAGCGTCGATGATTAATTTTCCCTGAATTTACTTTCACTATTTGAATTAAATGAAAAATAAACTATAAGTTATATGTAAATCTAAAAAAAACAAGCATATTTAGGTACATTTCGGTTTGTATCGTGACAAAGGTCTTCGCGGCACGTAAATAGTTTAGGCAATTCGTAAACATTGTTTACTGAAACATAAGGATAACTTGTCAGCGCTCCGTGCCTACTGGCCGAGCCATTCTTAGGTATTTAGACAAGCAAGTTATCCTTTGCTCTACTTTGGGGGTAGTTTAACAATGCGGCCGTGTCGTGCCAGTGCTTATTACCCATTACCTACTTATCCTCTACCTTTCTAGACTAGACAAATTTTGACGATTCGGTATAAGTAGTTCATCCAAAATAAAAAGGTGAAAATATAATTAATGTCGGATTTTTTAACTGCTTTTGTTCGTAAATATGAAAAGATTTTGTAGATGTAAGATACTAATGCTATTTGTAGTTTATTTTGAATTTTTTAACTTGTTCTTTTCTGAATAAACTACTACTGTAGATGTTGGCGATGGTCGGTTTTAACTGCATTTTCGACCGATTTCAAGTTAGGCCAGTGAGTGGCTACTATGGTATATTTATGAATATATCAGTACCTAACTATGAATGGATACCTAGTAACTTCTTATTAACTTGAGTAGGTTCCACTTAGGTATAATATCATCCATACAATGCAACTAATAAAATTGTAATGAGCATTTAGCCCTATTCACATGGTAGGTAGGTATATAGATAGGTAGGTACATATAAAGTAGGAAAATCTTTTTTTTGCACTTACCCCGGTTGCATTAAAAGCTAACTAAATGTAGCTTGAGCTAAAAACAAATATTTATGTGCTTAGATTTAACAAATATACACCAGTCGCCATAATAAGCTGGTGCATCAAAGCCTGTGTCACGGACTGACGGATGAACAGAAATATACTAATAATCCCGGAAAAAACAAATAGTCATCCTCATCCTTCTTGATACATTATCAACCTGTTCTTAACCACAGGAAAAAACGCTTTATCCTCATAAGTCCGCAAACTTTGGCGTCGCATTTAATTGTTTACTTTGTTTCCAAAAGCAAGTAAATAATATATTTTGTAATAGGTATATTTCTTATGTCTCTGTGATCCACATTTTCATTATTAAATCAAGATTTTATCACAAATAATAATTCCATCCTACATAAGAAAATAATTATTATGTCTGTTATTATTAAGAAAAGGGAAAAGCATATTCAGAAAAGAGAATAAGTTAATAGTTAAAAATAAACTACAAATATCATTTAAATTTACAGAAAAAAAAAACTAAACAATAACAACTTTGTAATTGATTATTGCGATGGCTATACAATTTCAATTTACGGGTACAAAAAAAGACAAGACTATGTCCTTTGTTCTATCAAAATCCCCATACATTTTGACAATCTAAGACGCGGCGCGGCATTATGCTTTGCTACCTAACAGGTAGATATAAAAAACTGATAGACGAATCCAAATCACATTCACAACATGATTTAATTCAAACAATAAAATACCCAAGTAGGTATTAAGGAAATAAAAGGAATTTCATAAAAAAAATTATCTTGGAACATTTCACACATACTAGCCCCAAACTAAGCAAAGCTTGTACTATGGGTGCTAGACAACGATATAAATTATACTTATAAATATATACATATATAAATACTAAACATCCATGACTTGAGTACAAACATTCGTGTTCATCACACAAAGTTTGCCCCGAGCGGGACTCGAACCCGCGACCATCGGAACAGAAGGCAGGGTCACTACCAACTGGATCAATCCGGCCGTCCATAAGAGATAAATTTCAAGTAAGTATTCAATAAAACGTTAAAAGGTTCCTTTGGTTCTGAAACAGAAAACACTCGTTCATTCACTTTTACTTTTAACAATTATTTTACATTTGATAGTGTAGTGTTCAATAAACGTGCGAGGCAGCGCGACTACACCGTCGAGGAGGTTTATCTGTGGTGAGCTATGGCGGTGTGTGCGGGCGGTCCTAGCAGAAAATCCAACTGGGTATTTTAATTTATATAAATCGGCCTATCACAAAGATAGAACGAAAATAACATACACTACAAAATTGGCGACGAGGTAAATCGTAAGTAAAATGCAAGATGATAATATCCTGCAAATAAATTGAAAAAAAAGATAAAGGTTGCAATATTACGAACCGCCATGTTTGTTGTTGTCGCAAAGAACGAAATTGTTACCGTCTATCTGCGGTAAATAAATCCAAAGTATCGATGATAAAGCGTGTTATGTGTACAAAAGTGAGAGACAAACTGATGTCAAAGAAATTAAACTTCCATACACATGATTTCATGCGTAATTACTAAGTGTCACATGTCGGGACCAAATATAAAACCAAAAGAAAGTGAGTGGCTAATAATATTCATTTTATACGTTCCAATTGATATCAACTATGTTAGATTATTGTAATCTACTATGGTTAGCTTCATAAGTTTTCCTGTGATAAAGTAACATCATAAAACATTTGGTTTGTCATGGCACTTAAGTATTCCAAATTCAAAACAAAAGAATGGAGAACAAAGAAGGGTTGGGTATGAACTTATGAAACTGACTGTATTTCCATTGATATCAATCAATAAATAAAAGTTATAAGTTACCGAGTAACTGAAGTAATAATACTGTGTTCCAATTGATGTCACCAAATTCATAATATTGAATTGTTGTGTACCATTGACATCAATCAATAATTGTCATGCTGTGTTCCAATTGATGTCAACAAATTCATATTTTGAATCGTTGTACCATTGACATCAATCAATGATTGCCAAAAGACAAAATTACAAATGCCGTTGAGCATAAATGATATGGTCTTGCATAGATGTCAACAATCCGTATGTACCAAAATAGGTACTCCAAAAAGCTGTTCCATTGATATCTATGAATGCACGTTGTACCATTGACATCAATCAATGATTGCCAAAAGACAAAATTACAAATGCCGTTGAGCATAAATGATATGGTCTTGCATAGATGTCAACAACCCATATGTACCAAAATAGGTACTTAAATTCTTGTTCCATTGACATCTATGAATAAATGCATTGAGCATAAATTATGTATTATTGCATGGATGTCAACAAACCAAATGTATCAAAATAGGTACTTAAATTCTTGTTCCATTGACATCTATGAATAAACAAATAAATACTGTTAACCAGTCAAGGGGTTTGTAAATTGGTAAATGTTTACATTCCAGAGTATCCAGGCAAATGCTAAACGGGCCAGAGGCTTTTGACTGTGAGGGAGATCCACACTCGGTTGGATCACGATGGAAAAATGGAAGCGAGGTTTTCAACTCTTATCGTCTGGCGTCAAACGTGGAAAAACCTGAAAAAAGAGGGCTACATTGCTGCACACTGGTGGCCTTGGGCTGCAAGAAATATATTACAGTATACCTGGTGCAGATGCAGACCCTAAAGAACAAGAAGGTAATGAAGTAGATATTTTTGACATCACTATCAAAAAAAAAAAACTTGAATATTTTACACCAAAGCAAATTTTTGTATATGAGCGACACATATTTCACTTGCTAAAACCAGAAGTAATGAATGAATGTAAAAAATTTGAAAAGTTTTAGTAAGGCTCTGAAACCAAAGCTCAAAGTGTAAATTTCCAGTTGACAACAATTTGATAGACCAAATTATAGAAAAGTGTTGGTCAACTGAGCTTAGAAAAAAGAAAATTATGCTTGGAGACACTATTACAATTGATAAGATCATCACAGAAGCCAACACACTTGAAACAGTAAAGCGACAACTGACAGACTTTCAAAAGCTGCTACAAAATTATTTAGTTAACAAAATTGAAACCAAGTTCAACGGATCATACAAACACACCTCAGACTACACTAGATGTGGAAGCAAGAGACAGCGGCGATAGTATGATATGCCTAGCTAGAGAGGAAACATGTGTGGAATGTGGTTTTAAAGGTCATTTTCAAAACCAGTGCCGAACAAGATCTAACAAACGGAAGAACAACAGCACTTCAACTGTTAGTGAGGCGTCAACGGTGTCGGACTCAAATGTAAAGAAATTCAAGAGAGATTTCATCTGCAACAATTGATTATATATTTCATTTGGATGAAGATGCTACAGTGAAATGTCAGATTGGTGGATGTGGATACAGCGATTGACTCTAGACTGGTAGTATATGTAACATCATTACCGACAAAACATGGAATCACTTAAAAGCATGTGCAGCTGAAGTGAACAAGCAAGATCAATCTCTAGGTAGTGTTTATGGCATACGGAAGCACTGAGTCATTATCAGAACTAGGATGCTTCAAAGCCAGGATTTAAATTTGCCCCGGGGAACAGTGTGCCACATTCCATGTCATCAAAGATGGGACCAGAGATTTATTACTTGGCATGGAAAATGCCACATCTTTCAATGTCCTAAGTATTAACTTTCCTGAGAATTAGGGTGAGTACGGTGTAATTTCTAGCACAGAGGCATTCCATCTTAGGTCTCAGGGTAGGCAACACTTTCGAGATGTTATGGTTTCTTGATGGGGGATCATAGGATTTCGGTGTTCATGGGTCGCAGTGACCACTTACCATCAGGTGAGCTGTGCGCTCGGTTGCCTATACCAAAAAGGAAAAAAGTTAAATTGCTAAAATGTACTATTTTGGCTGGTTAAAGGCTTTTCCCTAGTTAAAGAAGTTTAATCAAAATTATGGGGTCAAAATGGTTCTTATTCAGTGGCATACAATATATACTCATATTCTTTTCTGTTTGGCTTTATGGTTAACTGGTAGAAAATGCCTTTAGGCATTAAGTTCGCAAATTGTATACTTTTTGTATGTGCAATTTAGTTTAAATAATTAAATAATAGGAAGGTTGCCTATGGAAACAAAACATAACCAGATATTGGAAAGTAATACTGCCTAACTGAATGGAAAGCCTAGCCTAGTCTGCTTGCTAGAACACTTCCGGATGTACCAAAATGGCTCCAATAATTATTTAAATACAGGTCAGAAACCTTTAGAGGTCATATTTGGCTTGAGATTAAGAGAAAGCCCCTGCATTGTAAGATGGGTTTTGGGTTGAAATCGTACAACAACTATGAGGTATAACGTTTGGGAAGTTACTAGCATGCTAACATGCATTATGCTATATAGCTATGTAGCATAACTGTTTTGAAGACTATGTCTCTTTCTAAATGCAGATTCTTTTATGAGTAATTTCATGTAAATCATATAGTACAATTTGCTGTCCAGTAGCTATCTATGTTCAAGCAATCGAAGGAATTGGCTACTTGACTGGAATTAAAATCAGATACTTTTTTTAATCAAAAGTTAAAACAGCCTCGTTTGGCTCTCATATGGAATTGTCATACAAGTAGGTACCAATACTGTAATGTGCCGTCATAATTTTAATCTATCGAATCATTACTTTTGAATTAATGATTAAACATTTTTGTACTCAATATGAAAAACATGATTAATCGTAATATTTTAGAAACCATTTTAATTATTAATTGTCGTAATTTCATTAATTAACCTTATCAAAGTATGGTTGGCACAAAGGTCTGGTGAGCCAGGACTGATTGAGATGCTGAAACCGTGGTTAAATCTGTGAAAGATGTACCCTGGTTTCAGGACCTAGTCCTGCTGTGCAACTGAAAAAAGGCAATTATAATCACAGGTTGCGTAGACACGGCACTGGATTTTCAGGCCACTGTAAGTGGACAATATTTTTATAGTAGTCATTGGCACCAGAATAACGTAACATTTTAAATTTGATATTTTCAAGACTATTATTATATTCCTGTCAGTATCATAGTAGATAACGACTAACGATTTACCAGTATTTAAATCGTTCAAGAATTTTGCACTAAGTTAGGCATTAAATTTTACAGATAGTATAACTTTTATATGCCAAATTGCATTGGCGATTGCAGAATCGCGATATTGTCAAGTCTTACTAAAGAGACTAGTCTTACATAATTTGATACATTATATATTAACTGCATAAATTTACTGTATTGTCTTGTGATGTAGATATACAGCTCGATGTCTATATAGCTCTTCTCGAAGCACTACAAAATATCATCTTTTGAACTTGTAATAGGCAATTATTTAAAAAAAAAAAAAAAACTCATTTAATTAACTACAACTACTATGGAGATAGATGTCTTCGCAAGCGCTTGCCGTATTTCCTCAACAGCTTGCCCACAGATATTAGACATGAGCGAAGTAAGAGTATATCTAAAAGAAAACTGTATAATTATTTGGTTAATTTATTATGAGTATTTACCCAGTATATTAGTTATTAGTTTGAGTGAGACTACCTACTTGGCTCTGCAGTCAAACTGCGCAAGCAGTTTTGTGGAGCAATGTACTACTTTTATAATTGTATCTCATGTATTAATAATAAATAAATAAATAATAATAATTACATATTGAGCATATCCAAACAATAAAATCACCAGATAAAAGAAACATAGTTAATTAAAAAAAAAATAGAAGAAAATGGAGAACATTATAATAAGGATAATGAACAGTCTTGAGTCCCACAATGATACTGATTCTGAAAAAAAGTTTTGATTGTATAATTTAGTACTAACTACTGAGATGATAGATAACATATACCTATTTAAATTATTATCCATAGCCTTTATAAAGTAATGTCACTTTTCTAGAAGAAATATTATTGCTCGGTTAGTAATATGTAATAATAATCCTGTGGTAACTTTACTGGTTAGTGTATATTCTAAGTTTCCCACTGTATAAGTCATATTGTACCGTCTGTACCCAAATAAACATTAAACATTAAAAAGTGTGAGCATTTAGTTACTTTTTAACTGAACTAGTTATTAAGGCCAGATTACAACTTAGAGATCGATTGTAAGGGTATACTTTTGCTTATGGGCTGAAGTAAACACAAACTGAGACTTATTGTAATACAATTGTTAAAATTGAAAAATAAATTTATTGTTTTAGATATTAGTAGCTACAAAGTTTAAATTACATATGTCAGATATGTATCATTGTTTAAGGTATCCATCTGTGATGCAAATAGTGATTAAATAATAAATAATGTTTCATGTGTTGGTTATAATTATATTATATAACAAGTTCTTTGTGATGTCACATTGGTTAATTTCAATATTTTCTTGAAACTTTAAAATTTGTTAAAAAGGAAGAGATGTAGTGTTCAATAAACGTGCGAGGCAGCGCGACTACACCGTCGAGGAGGTTTATCTGTGGTGAGCTATGGCGGTGTGTGCGGGCGGTCCTAGCAGAAAATCCAACTGGGTATTTTAATTTATATAAATCGGCCTATCACAAAGATAGAACGAAAATAACATACACTACAGATAGGTACACATTATATGACAAAAAAATAGATTATATAAGTCATTCGACTTATATAATCTATTTTTTTGTCATTGGTATAAATCCATAACAGAATTAAAACATCTGTGCTACACACACACACACGCAACAGGCCGCAAGCGGGACTCGAACCTGCGACCTTGTCGTAACCACCGATCAGTGTTATATCTACGTATGCTACGCTTTTCCGTAGAGCCTCAATTTTGTTACAAAAAACTTAAACGGGTGACTTATAAAAGCTTTAATTGTGAGATATATTTTTTCAAGTCTGTATAGGTATCAATTTTAAATAATTAATGGTATGATGAATCTCATTGGACAAAATAGCCGGTCCGGTCCATGAAAGGTGGTGTAGCGGCTAGTTGCCGCGAGTTGAGCGATACTAGGTAATCTCCCTACATAGACTATAGACTCTCTAACAGGCTCATTCTAGCGCCTCCGCCGTAAGCACGCGATAATAGACCTGCTCTGATGAAACTTTACTTTTTATTACCTACGGCTTAATTCCTGTAATAACAGTAAGATCTGACTTGATTTAGATAGATAGATTGGGGATCAGTTTAGAGGTGACAAAGATGAAACTAAACTGTCATCATTATCAATATTATCATGTCAGTCGAAAGACATCCAATACTGGGACTCCTTGTCCACCGCATTCCTGCAATCTTCGCCAGGTCCGTAATCTGTGATGAATGGGCGATTGCGCGCGAGTGGGTCAGCGTGTCTGCGATCAAGGACGAATCAATAAGGCGATGGCGACATTAATAGAGTAGCCGCCCTCATTACCCCCGCAATTAGCGCGGCTCCCGACGCACCCCGCGCGAAAAACGAATAAAAAGAGCTGCCCTCAAAATGGCCGCCGCCTCCCCGCCCGCGCCGCTTCGTGATTGCATCCCCGCAGCTCTTATAAATATGGCCGTATTCCTCCCGCCTTTACTGATTGCCCGTATACCCCCCGGCCTCCCCCCGCGACCGCGCCGCCGGCGTCTGAATAGATAAACGAGTCCACGTGGAGTGCCGCGCTTATAAAAATCCACCGAGCCAATAGTACACTTTTCCCGCAGCCATCCAACCAATAGCGGAGCAGAAACGCGTGTAACTCCGCCCTTAATAAGCGATCTCGCCGTTTCGACCAATCAGGAGCGGCGATTCGGTGGATTCTGTTCACCAGCGTCGAAGCGGTCCACGTGGACTCACGCACACAGGGGCGCGCGTATAATGCCTCGAGTGGAAATAGCTATGACGGCGAAATGGGCGACAGCGAAAAAAATAAAATGCGGTCGGTCGGTGCGGCGCGGGCGAGTGGGTGTAAACAGGGATATTTCGGTGCGGCTCGTTCATTATTATTGAATGCGCGGCGCTAATGGCGACTCGCGGGTCGCCTCGCTGCCTTCCGGCTATCAACCTGACGCATACACTAGTCCTGTCTAGCCTTAATACACTTGCCACGACAAGCCAACCAATACTTCGACAGCAATTAAAAACCCTTTTCTTATCAAATTCAACGTCGCTGACGTCAGTATAACAACACATGTTCGAATGTTATTTTTAATAAGTTTAATCGTGGTTCAAGGAACTAATTCTCGCGGCACTTTGCGCGTCGGCTCGCCTTAATGGCTCGAGACTTCAGTTATTTCTCTTATTTGAACACTTAATTATGAGATAGGTATTTCTCATTTAATATCCTACTAATAATCAGGTTTACGAATACGAAAGTGCGTTTTTAAATAACAATGCTTGCACTTAACGGTGTCCACGACTGTCATTAACTTACGAAACGCTCATTAAAATACTTATAATAAGTAGGTAGGTAGGCTACCTAAATACAAACACAGGATACTTCAAATGTATAGGTATATTCGTGTGTTGAGTAACGAAGTCTTATTGCTCAGGGACCGATTTAAATTGGCGTCATTTCGTCAAAAATAATTTGAGCGGCCATAATCTAGAATCAGTAATTATCCGCTGATATACTGCACCCCGTGTTGTTTAATGTTCCATTAGACCAACATCAAAGAACGTGTTTATTTTAAAATGCAAATGTTAAAATTATTTCGTTGGCAGAAGCGTGTATTTTATGTCGCATGTAGGTATTCATAGTTTTTACACTTCGGTGGTATTTGTTGTTTATCATTCGTAAACTGAGGTTATACAAAAAACCGTCATTTTAAACTGAAGAAAACTTTTTATGGCTCTTATTTTACATCTTTTTTTTTTTAATTCATAAGCGCTTGTTTTAGTTACTTGAAAGATATTACATAAGTTTTTTTTTTCATTTTAATGTACTTAATCCATACATTTACTTAACAGCTTGATTTCAGTTTGATTTTAGCCATGGCTTTCTTATATTAGAACTCACCGGGCGACAAAAGAGCCAGGCCTAGCTTGCTTTTTGTACCTGTAGAAATAAAGGAAAAAGCACTTCAAAAACAAAGTTTATTTTACATGTAAAAATGCGTCATGTTTCTCTTTAAATTTATTCAAAGTTAGATGAATGTAAACAATTTGGCACTTAACGCTTGTTAACATTTCGACGTGACGTCTAATGGCTGAGCCGAACAATGTATTTTCCATAATTAATTGCGGCTATTAGATATAACGCTCTGTTTGAGAACGCAAAGGCACTAATTACTAATAAGTAATATTCATGACTAACTGTGTCTGTGGATCCTATATAGGTATGTGATAATGATAATAGAAGAACATCAAATGGCCTGTATTTCCAAGTTCTTGGAAATTTACTGGACGGTAAAAAATAGAGGGGTAAAAATGGTCAAATACCTTTTCTTGGATTTTGTCATTTAACTCCATATTTTAATAGAAATTAAATTGGACCATTAACCTCATATTGACTTTGACCTGGTTTAGTGTTAAAGAGTTCAACGGCCTACTTGAGAGAGCTTAATAAATTAATAGTACATTACAGACCTATGGTGGTGAATTCGTAAATGTCCCAGATCGCAAGTTTCTGTAAATATGCGATCTGGGGCTTTACGAATTACCGCCCGTGGTTTGTCAAAGGTTTTACGTCTTGCCTTGGCCAAGAAGTGAGATTTTCTCTCCGCGCAGCGGGCAGAAAATCCCACTTTATGGCCAAGGGTGATGTAAAAAATCATAAAGACAATGAATATAATGTAAGAAGAGCTGTGATAGGTTTTGATGAATCTTATAAAGCTTTTGTATTTATTTTTAATCTTTTTCGTGACACTTAACTGTAAAAGTGACATGGATAGATTATACAGCATAGTTGAAAAAAGGTCTAAAAGGTCTAAGTTATTGCAAGTGCTTGGTCCATAATTTTTTCAGGTTTGTTTAATACCTACCTATATAACCCAGTTCCGTGCCTAATGGCTGTTACAGTCGGTGAGCTCTCACAATGTAGGTACTTTTAGAATGCAGCTTACTGTGAAGCGACTTTATTTTACAATTTCTACGAACTCCTAGTGCGACAGCTCCAAAATACATTTATAACATCTCAATATTCAGTACCTTTGAAAATATTATTCCATATAGAAAATGACAGCAGAATGATGAGCAAAAGATGGCATTCCGATCACGTACGTAGCAGCCGCAAGTCTCGATTTTTATTATGTGCGCTGCTGTTCTAGCGAAGAGCCGATATGTCCCATCAGATCAAACACAGTTCGACGTAACCAATATGGCGAGTCGTTTCACCCTTATACCGTGAACAAAGCGCGTATTATCGCTTTAACCGCGCGCAATGTCGTGTCGTGTACCGACCAAGTAGCGATCTCGTAATTTAGCTGGCATCCGCGCGAAGTACCTAACGAGCCGCGACAAAAAACACCCACGCTCGTACGTTTTTGTTCCGAGTCGATTTTAACTTTTAATTCTTATTTCGAAGCCGTTTTGCTCGATGGAGCCCACATGGCGCGACCGCAGGAGCCGCTATCCGTGGATGCGGTAGGTTATTTTAGTTCGTTACGAACCGATTTACCTACGCTCGGCTCCGATGTCCATTCGATTACTCAAATGAGAATTACATAACGTGTTTATACCTATATCCATCTCTTCTTTATCAACGTGTATTCACCCACCGTTGGGCCTCTCCAATCTCTCTCCATCTAAGTAGGTAGAGCGGTTGTCCGCTTCCCTCATCAGACTATTCCTGCTGTCGCTATACTAATAATAAGTCTGTAGAAGTCACGTGACCGTATGCATGTAAGTAGGTAGGGTTGTATTGTTTTCCGGGTTTAAATTGAGAAGTGCTGGCCGGATTGCCATGAAATTTAGTATGAGGGTTTACACGAATTAACATATAGCTTACTTTTTATCTCGGAAAACACACAGTTCCCGCGGGAACGCTGTTACCGATTTCCACACGGACGAGGTCGTGGGCAGAAGCTAGGCGTTTAATAAATGACTTTACTAGGTAGGTAGGTAGGTAAATTCAA
Organism: Aethes cnicana; assembly: GCA_963971205.1. Classification (NCBI taxonomy): domain Eukaryota; kingdom Metazoa; phylum Arthropoda; class Insecta; order Lepidoptera; family Tortricidae; genus Aethes; species Aethes cnicana. The sequence continues at coordinate 5,350,834 of OZ020286.1, forward strand.
ATTATAAAAGAGGTAGATTTGTTAATCAATTAAAGAACAATAAAATAATTCATAATCTTCTTCGTCGTAGAGTTAATAGCTGAAGCTCGTGCGCGTTCGATCTACTGCTGACTTTAGTCCCATTTATAATACAAACCAAAATAAATACAAATTGGTATTGTGGGTACATGCTTCAATCGTAAGATTACAATACAGAATAATTTATGAAGTGTATCTTAGTACCTTTTATACTTATCGTGATTTAGCACCGTGAGACAAAAAAACGTTGCGTTCCGCTAATTTCTCTTCGAGATTCTAGGAGCGTTTGATTCATTCTTGTAAAATGGCAAGCCGGTTTACCGTTCACCGTCGCTTACCTGGAAATATGGGCTAAGATCTTTATCTGTCAGTTGGTATTATAGATTATTGTGAATTTAACTAGCCATAACTAATCCGTATATTGTTTTGGATACGCTGTAAGGTATAACAGTTTAACATTTGCAATTTTATCTACCGGAATTCGTTTTCGTGTTGAGCTTAAAGAGTTTTGGTTTTAGCTTGTAGCTTTTGATTCAGTCTAATAACCTCTCACAGCTTGAAGACTTGTTAAGCCGTCTTTAAATCTTCTACATAGTAAGTTTTTTTATTGCTTCTGTACAAAATATTAGCAGTCACATTAGGAATGCCTCCCAGCTCCACGAAGCAGGCCGGCGATCGCGATAACGAATAAATAACAATCAGCGATATCGCCACGACATCGCTAGAACATGACACAACTATTATGGCGTGTGGAAGCCACTTACAACGTTGACTTAGAGTCTATTATTGCCAAACCCACGCGCCGTATTTCTTGCGTCGTGCTGTACAGCGCGATAACCCAAGAACTTTACGAGCCCGCTGCGTTATGTTGATTGCTTCCACCGCTAAGATAAGCATGTTAATTAATTAACCCCGCTCTCCCCACTCTCTTTAAACACCCGTAAAAGACCATCAAGATCAGATACTCATCAAGATACTCCTATTTTAACGTTAAAATTTCAAATATAAATTTTTCGTTTAATACGTGTTAACTACTTCACAAATCACGATAATTGGCTACGAAATTAATATAAACGACTTTCCCAGTCGTTTATATTAATTTCGTAGCCTCTCAGACTACAGTTTTCGTCGCGTGACCTTAATTTTTAGAGTTAAAATCACAAGTTATTTAAATCACGATTGATAATGGAATCGTAGGGTTTGATTGGAGTGTGAGAGAGCAAAATAAACTGTCCTTTAATGTAGATAAATGAAACAAGCAGGGCCGCGAGTGGCCAAACAAAGTTAACAAACAAACAAGCTGCATAATTAAACGGCGCGAACAATTAGTTGTATAACCGGCCCATTGTGTCGCGTAAAAAGCGACCATTCCGAACGGCCCGCTTCTCAGAAGGCCGCTCGCCCGTTCTATTCCCGCGGACCTTTTAAAGTTTTTTTGCTCAAGAATTAATATTTAATGGCCCCAGTTGAAATTGAATGCGATCCGGGCTTTCGATAAAAGTTTATTTACATTTGCAAGCGTGTGAATTATTAACAGTTAGTTGAATAGGCCGGTTGGATCACGCGCGACGACCTGCGATTAATCTCTTCTGGTCTTACCGGTGCGGCTACTCGCTGCATCAGTACTCGACGGCGAGATAAATGAATAGTAAGTAATTTAAACAATCGGAACTGCCAGCTACAAATTTCTATTGCAGGCAAATAGCTACGGTTTATTACTCTCGTCTAAGCTAGGCCATAAAATCAAACCACGTGGTCGCTTATCGCTACATGCTGTATATACTTATATCGCCATTAAGCACTTATCGGTAATACACATGCCAACCTACTTGTAGACTTGTACTTGGTCCCTAGATTAATTATTATGATGTTGAACCTCGCTACTTTGTTATCGACGCAGTTAGCGGGCGACCAGTGTAAATAAGCAAGTTATTCATTAGGCGTACAAATATCAATATTGACTTCTCCGTCAACTTGATCTTAGTCAACGTGCAGTCATTCTGACGCTTAAATTGGAAAAGCGTCACCGTCTCGCTTCCGTGAATCGACTCAAATATCAACGAACATTAATTAAATATTTTAAAAGTTCAAGTGCTCACTTGACATTTTTGACATGCAAAGCGACGAGTCTTAAAGTACTCCTTATGCTTCGGAGTGCTCTAGTATAAAACGATAGTAAAAATCCTCACATTTCCACTCCAAGCACTTCATAGCGGAGTTTACAGTCCCACCTTTATAATTAAATATCAACTGCACTCAACAGTGGAGTGGCCAGATAGTAAAACTTTTTATTACGCAACGCAGCCACGTCATACCGCGCGGGTGTAAATATCCCACTTACCGGCCTATTGAATGATTGACACATCATTGTACCGGCTAATGCGGCCATCGGAGCAATTTGCAGCCACTCTATTTACAAGCTCCATTTACACTGCCGGCCGTGTTCGATTTGAATTAAAATCAACATGATTGTAGCCATCGGTGTACGAGGAATAAAAAATCACGAGAGAAATTCCGTGACCACAGTACAGGCGGTGTGTAATGCTAATTAAGAGATGGTTATCGGCAAGTACAGTAATCGTCTTCCTGCGAACCGGCTCGTGAATTTGCGAATATCATGCAAAATAACTGTATTTTTAAAATACATTTGTAATTGAATCACTCAGTATCCAATACACCTGCTGTTTTAATGACTAAATCATTATAAAACGAGGCAGCACGATATTTAGAGAACATTTTATAAGACTTCTATGAATACATCCCTTCTATGAATAGTTGAAAACATCCCGAAATAATTTTTATCTATATAGATATATTGTTATCGATGTCAATATAGTAGATAGGTATGATTTTACTCGTAAAGTGAGAAAAACAACACCTGAACCATTTAGTTGTGACCTTAAAATATATTTGGGGTGTACTAAATATAAATGGGACCCCTTAGTTTCTGGTAGACTACAAAAAAGCGCGACCAAATAACTTAGTACATTTTGGCGATGATGATGATGATGATGATGATGATTTCACCATATTGAAGACAACGCAACTTGCAATGAGGATGACTCGATGAATTGTCTTGTAGTGTAGGGGAATGTTGAGGGGGAAAAATCTCAAGGTGACTTCCCAACTAGATGAACTGACTCAATAAAATCCATTATACATTTCACTGTACAACAAACTTGCAAGGAGGATGATAGAACTGTATAGCTACTGTAGCTATTACCTATTCTTCACCACGGACTAGCAAAGACTGGCCGATTAATAAAAACACGAAGAAAACATTTGTTTGGAAGAAGAATGACATTAAAAACGTGACTAGTTAACGTTTGTAACCTTTGTTTGCTTCCGAGTGTGTCACATAAGACCCACGTGGGACAATGTAGCCTGCAATCTACATCCTCTGGCGCAACGACGGTGATTTGTAAAGTTGGCGCCTTGTTTAATGTTTACACGCGGCCTGATAACTGATAAGTTTTGACGAAACGTCTTTCGTGTAGGTATTTGACAACTTCAGGAGCTGAAAACGTCAACGCGTTCGAAGTTTTGCCTTTTTTTACTTAGGTACAACTGATGATGGTGGCAAAGTAGAGTTAGCTTGGTTCCATAAGGAGAGTGCTATGTATTTTTCTTTACAGCAAAATTAAAAATCTAACCCACTTAAATGTACTAGAACCTTGAAGTAGATTCAAAATGTGAATTTTTAGCTGTCATAAAATCACGCTAAGCTGTTTAATCGCTGAATAATGTAATCCGATTTAAAATTAAAAAAATGCTCCATAGTGTGGAAGTAGCCTAATTTTAAATAATAAATTATCAACACGTTAAAGTCTAGCCGTCGGCTTAAGATAATCTGAGGCAGTGCATTGAAAAGTTAACCCTTAATCCGTAACACGACACCCGTGTAGGGTTCACCCTTCACGCGTTACCCTCAGATAGTGTCTTGACTACCTACCCTCCTCTTGATAGATACCGTTTGATTTGCGGTATTACCAGTGTACAGTGATTTATATTGTTCATTTACCAAGTGGGGAAATATCGTTTTAATTTTCATCCAAAAAAGGTCCCTGATTTTTTAAGTCGATGTTTTATGGGAGTTTGTGAATCTAAAATTCTAAATTGAAAGTCCTTTGTAAGTTTTGTTGCTTTCTCATTCTGAATTCACATACCTATATGAAAGCGATACTATGTATGTTTATCTATCTATATCATTTTCAAGGATAAACGAAATCCAAATCGATGACTAGAAAAATATGGACCGAAAAAAAACATGGGCTTATCCCAGACATACCTACATAGAGCCTTTTATGCTTAATTAATCATAGTAAAGTCAAAAGCTGTACGTACATACTACTCTACCCGTGAAGATACTCGTACGTATATAGGCACGTACCTACCTACGAGTATGTGCTGTTTGTTCACCATCCTCTTGTTTCAACGTTAACCATAGTTTACGACGGCGGCGTCAGGCTAAAGCGCACCCCACACGACGCGGGCGCAGCTACCTGACTGTTTGCCACAAACACTGATATTCAAATGCGTCAACATCACACTTCGCTTAATTTGGAAGATTATAAAACAAATTCCCCAGAATACAAAAAGGTGACTTTTTTTGGTAATTTTTTTTTGTCAGTAGTTCAACTCGGTTTGGTAGGTACTTTATATAAATAAAATATTTTATTCCGAATATACAGCAGCGACGTGTGAAATAATCTTTAAAGCCTTGTAAAGATCATCAACGGGTGCGCAAGAGCTTCACACCAAAACAAAAAAGAAAACGAAAGTGTCATCCAAACAAAAATAGAATTCATTTTTGTCGTGCTGTGGGTTAATTTTCACTAGAATTGGAAAATTGTACTTGTTATTAGCAGTGGGACGCAAATCGGCTGTAGTAGTAGTAGTAGTATTAACAGTCGGACCTTACTAATTAAACTCAATCGTCGCTATAATTATGTCTTAGATCACACATCCGGGAAAGATCACTGATCCAGCGTGTAATTATTAGATCCATGATTAGTTGATCCTCGTTCCGCGCCTATTTACGGAGGCAGCAACTAGCCGATTAGAGGCCGGCGCTGTAATGTCTGTAATAGACATATCAATTCCGAGGCGGTCCGATTACACCCCTCCTGGGCATTTAAAACGTTGCATCTACTTTGCCAAAATAATGCCGAGTCACCCGAAACCACCCCCCTAATACGTACCTATTAGAGCGTATATATCTCCGATTCGCCAAAGTATTTCTCAAACATGAAGATAGTCGAAAAATTCGTGGAGAAAATATGTGCGGTGGGATGGGAGAGGGGGGTCGGCCGGCAGTTGGCTCGCAACGCTCGTGCGGAGAGGTCGTGTGGCGCGATCGCGTGTGACTACTTGGATTTGGCGGCAGCTGTGTTGTGTTTGTGTTGTGTGTGTGCGATGAGCGCGCGCGTCTGACGCGGCATGTATCCGAGCGCTGGCGCGATGAACGCCGCCGCCGCCGCCGCGGCCGTGGCGGCCGCCAGGCACCCGGTGAGGCCACCACCTTACGACCCATATTCATAGACCAATCCCAACCACAACTCTTCCCGCGTAACACAGAACTGAACTACAAAATTCAAGTCACTTGTCAAGATAGGTAAATGAATAGTCTTTGTTACGTCTCGAAAGCGGTGAAAGTGGCTCGCATGGCTCACATTTAATGCGCTGTTTATTCTGCCTAATGTGCACGCTAATTTGCGAAGCCGTAAAAGTAAAGTTATCATATTTCGCGCTCGGAAATTAACAGAGCATCGTAGGGTACTCGTGAATCTCAGTAATGACGCGCGTTGATGTCTTTTATATTGCTTCGTCTTGTGACGTTAGGAAAAACTTTTCTTTGAAAAATGGACAAGGTGTTGTAATGAAAAACAAAGGAAGATGTCATAATTCATTGAAAAACATAAAAAACACCACGACCAAGAACTCTTGCTGCGAATCGTAGCTGCCGGCGGTGGCGTGTGGCTTACGCCGAAAACGGTGTTTTAAGAAAAACTTACATTCACCAACTTCCAGGAACACTAGTAATTGCGTAAACCCTGTTGAATTATAATATAAGACTCAGACAAAATGTAAAAAACTTACATTAACAAAAAAATAGTCTTCATAAGTACATTAATGAAACGATTCTGGCTATTAAAGCAATACAATATTTAGGCAGTGTAATTGTTATACTTAGTTAACTTAACCATATTGAATGAAACTTACTTGAATTTGACAAAGTGCTATAAGGGAACAATAGCCAATACTTTCTTGGTACCTGCCCATTTATAACCAAATGCAATTCTTAAAGGGCCCATTATGCACCAGGTATTATGCATCCGCTTCTCTGATCAATGCTTGGCCTCAATTGTCCATGAAATTGGCGCCAATGGGCAATTGGGAACTGGTGCCTGACAGCAGGAAAGTTTACAACGCTCAAATTATTGCCTACATGTTATTACTCATTGAGATTAATTACCTTCAGATAAAGAAACTTTATTATCTAGAAGTTAAATATAATGCGTAATTCAGAGCTGCAATAAAACGAGTTAGAATAGATCTAATCACCATTATCTTAATTAGGTATAATCAATTTGTCATCGAAGATATTACCCAAGAAATTATGATATTTCATTATTAAAGGCATTATTGTTAAAAATATGTAGTTATAAATAAATAAGTATCTTGGAACATTTCACAGAAATTGACCTAGCCCCAAACTAAGCAAAGCTATGGGTGCTAGACAACGATATAAATACTTACATAGAGAACTACATACATATGTATATAAATACTAAACATCCATTATTCGAGTACAAATATTTGTGCTCATCACACAAAGTTCGCCCCGAGCAGATTCGAACCCGCGACAGTCTGAACACTGGGCAGGGTCACTACCAACTGAGCCAAACCTGTCGTCAGTTAAAACTGTTATAAGAGCACTAGGTGTTTTCTAATAATATAAATTGATGTTAACTACACAAATTAGCAAACAGGTAGCGCAGAACGTCGAGCACAGAGCGCTTAATTCCAGCATCGATCTAACTTGGTTATGCTAATTTGTTTCCTCAACCAGAACTGCCATAAAAAAGCCAGTGCAAAATAGACCCTGCGACCTTGGATTACGGTGATCAGTCCCTTACCCCCGCCAGCCGACCGCTAACCGCAGTGCATTCGTGTGTCACTTTATTTCCCGCCGTACCTACTGATCACGATTTAAATATCAATACTCAATTCTCATCTATCTACTCGTAAATAAAAAATGTATTGATAAGCAAACGAAGGTTTTATAAAGAAAAACTATTCAACGTGGCTAAACATATCAATAAAAGAAACGAAACACGAAATAAAATACTAATTCGTGGTAAAAAATGTCTATTTCTAGCGTAACAAATAGCTGGAACCTTTGTTATACTCGTATAGTTTATACATGGAATAGCAATATGCCTTTAGATTTGTTGATCGTGTTTTTATAGCAGTTGTTAACTTGCATTGCATTGCAGACTAATGTCCACCTAATGTAAACCTATCAAGGTATCAACGCTTTGATGCTACGTATTATTAAAATGAGTATGTTTATTCATGTTTTGTCACCTGTTTGACCGTTCGTCACGCGAACCTGGCCATAAATGGCGGAGTAATGAGCGGTAGCGATTAGGCGATTATACTGTCGTTCCCACGTCGAAGTCGTTGACTACTGGCCAGGCCAGCCATTATTGTGCTAACGTAAATAACTACACTGTGTGCACGCGAAACTTGGCAACTAGATGAGAGGTTTATCATGGCTGAATTGTAATGAAAATGACAGCTGAAATTTCCCACGATGCCATTCAACGGATGATTCCAATAAGCGAGTGATACTGTTTGATGTAGTCAGCATTTTTAAATGATACTGGTATTTAAAATTCATGGAACATGCGTTGTAATTCCTGTCCGAGGAAGGAAATTTCTCATCTGGTTAGGTTGATATTTACGCAATGACGAGTAATAGGTACTACAGCGATGACGATCTTAACTTATCAAGAATCAAGATGTACGAGTACTTTGTTTGCAAACTAAACTAAATGGATCTTGAGATTTGTCGGTATCACAAACAACACATCCTACAACGTAGTTAAGCCTTACATCCACATATTAAATTAAATTCATCAAATAAGGGTATTATATGATAAGTTTAATTGTGGCTATCGCGCTTGGATTTTCCGGGTACTTTTTGATGTTTTCCAAATCCTGACAGCCAGCGTCATCGGCGGCGGCTCGCTGCGCCGGCCGCGTCGCGGTGAGGCTAGCTAGCTGTTTGTCCAAGAGCCTATTTGACTGTTTTCTCGAAATCCGTGTCGTGTCCCACTCTGTCAATATTTGACTGACGATATTACCGCTACATACCTACTCGTACACACAAATTGGACTGCGCCTCACATACGCAGCTCTCTTCAAACATATCACGTGCGTCTCAGCAAACAACTCAATGTCTTATTCTAGAAATAAAAGAAACTGTGTCATTAACGATCGTGTTTGAACTTTGAATACAGGGCTATACATAATGTTGGCTTGTTAAAAGGGGTTATCGGGGACTGATAAGTGAAGCGCCTTGGTCTACGCTTAAGTCAATGTTCGTCCGAAATAATTCCTGACATTCGTAGCGAGATAAACCGCTTATCAGCTTGCACAAACGCGCCATTTGGAGCAGGTAGACAAACAACGCTTCGTCATGGACGTGCCTGCCCGAAGCAGACGAGTGCCCAATTAACACTCCACGGAAATAATGACATCTTACTAACTACCTCTCTCGCTTTCACAAGCAGCACCGCGAAAACAATTGCATACCTACCTATTTATACTTACTGTTTGAAGTCCGATTCACAGAAAGGTCGATATCCATAGCCCATACATTATACAGCCGCAGTGTAGTTTCCAAGAAAATAAAATCAGTTTGGTGATCCCTGCTACCATATTAGTTTACTAGTTTTTTTTTCTCACCACAAAAAGCCGTTGAAACCGTTCAGATAGTTATTATAAGCAATATGGCTGAAGGAATAGAGTAGAGTTTGAGTTGACACGACGGAAAGTTAGGACGTTACGGAACAGAATGACCGGGCATACTAGTGAGGAGTTCAAATATTTGTGTATTCTTGTTTGATTTGTAAGTGCGAATGGTGTTTAGATGTTTACAAAGTCGCTGAACCTGGCCGTCGGCCTCTAATGCTGCTAATAAATCGTTGACATCGATACACTTTAGGTATTTGTATAACCACTGATAAAAGGCTAAAATGTACAATCTTGTTTTTGTGGGGACTTCTCTTAAGTTTATTTGAATAATTTTGAAATCCTCTGAATAATTAATACCTACCTATCTTGTCAGTAGGTACTTAATAGCTACTTGGTTATAGCTGTTTTTGCTTCACGAAATTGTATTAAGGATAAGATTTTTATTACGTCATATGCATGTTTTTCATGAATAAGGAAACAGGAAATTTCTCATTGAAATGAACAGATTTTTTTATACCTTGTAGGTAGGTACCTACAAGATTTTATATTAACACAGTCTTACTAATGTTTTCCTGCAATTCCGCAAGGCGCAAGTGTACCTACGCTTGAACAGTTAGGGAGGTAGGTATGACGAATTGTTTTGTATGGCTATATTTTGTCAAGTTTCAGAACATTTTTGGCAAATAGATATGATTATCTAGGTTTTATTGCGAGTAAGATAGTTTATCTATAAAATAGAGTTATAGATAATTCACGTGTCAACAGTATACGTAGCTAAATGGAGATTATTTCAACTGTGCCCGGTCTCCCCTACACACGAGGGCTGTCCCGCGACTAAAGCACTTAAAAAAGAAAAACTCGAATTTCCGATCCCAATAAAAAGAAGTGCCCACGATGCCCGTACAGGTAGACGTGGGCAGACAGACGTATTCAATAATTTGAAGTAAGAACACGTTTTTCTTTTTATATCCGTTTAAACGCTTTCTGTTTAGTTTTGTTTTTGTGAGCGGCCTGCATGCGGGCCTTTCATCCGGGCTCAACACAATACTGCCACTCAAAAACTGTTCATTGTATTTTAATTTGACCTTTTCGGTGATAATTCATGGGAATCTTTTTTTCTCAAGACGAAGGGGAACGTTTATTCAGCCTATTATTGCTGTCGATTATTTTCATACCTTTTGTCATTGATTTGGAGTTTTGAAACGATCTATACTTTTTGCTGAATCGCTATTAATTACCTCTATTAGGGTGAGTTGATTCATGCTTAGTTGACGAACTTCTGGTCGTTAAATATGGCCGCCGAGCTGTCATTCCATACAGGAACGTCATTTTATCACATAGTATATATTTAACGTTAATATTAACTTTAACGGACGGTTTGAATCAACCCACCCTGAATCTTCTTTAATTTGTAAATTTTTTGTTATCTTTTTGATGCAAGTTAAATGTGAATCATTTTTACAAATGATTATTTTCGTTCAAATAATATCTGCCAGTGAACACAGTGACTACTAAACCACATGCCGTTGAATAACCAAACAGCCATTAATTAGGTCTGCATTAAAACCTCCTGCGCGATGTGTTCTGTTTTAATCAGGGCAATAAAACAGCATTACTACGTGGCGGCTGAAAGCGAAAACAACGCGGGTCGCGTTAGCGGTCGCGGCTCCCAGCAAATAATTGAATCGAAACCGCAGTAACTTATTGGCTTCAGATAAATCGAAAGGACTGCCCCTTAAATTACAACCTACATACTTACGGAACATAGTAATTACTGATAAGTACGCAACCACAGGGTATCGTGAAACTTCTAATTAAATTAAACATCCAGTACACGTACAAACCCGTAATCAATTTGTTAATCTGGTGAGGTAAACGTGTCGGAACGAACTAGACTTAGTGAGCGACCCACGTGTTAAGTGAATCGCTAATTATCGGTGTGCACTCGACCCTAGAATTTTATTGAATTTAAAGTCTGTTTTACACTGTATGCAAGTCGCCAAGACCACTTGTGAGACGGGCCGTCGTAATATAAATTCTTTGCCTCGCTCGCTACTGAGCCGCTGCTTTTCCTTTTGCCTTCTATAATGCCATGTCCATAATGTAAATGTCGATTTGTTTCCATTGCTCGATCGTGAGATGTGTACATGGATAAATAATTGCTGCAGTGAATGCAACACCATCTATATCATTTCTGTTCTGTAGCGAATTCAATTCAATTATTGTTTATATGCGTCAATTGTTCTTTATAAAATTAAAACAATTGAGTATTCCCTGTCATTATTACGTCGATTAAGTGCCGATAACAGTAAATTACGTGGCATCGGTGTCACCGATGGTAGAATATTAACGAGTATCTAAATATATAAAACTCAAAGGTGACTGACTGACTGACATAGTGATCTATCAACGCACAGCCCAAACCACTGGACGGAAGGGGCTGAAATTTGGCATGCAGGTAGATGTTATGACGTAGGCTTACGTTAAGAAAGGATTTTGCGAAATTCCCACGGGAACGAGAAAAAACGGAATTTTATATTTAATATTTCTGCGCATACGAAGTTGCGGGGAAAAGCTAGTTTATTATAAAATTAAACGTCACGACACTAACCACGCGGCCGTTTTTGCCGCGCAGCGAGCGGCGCTTACCTGTGCCGCCGCTATCCACCGCAGGCTACATTCACTAAATTCCCGGCCACATTTCCCCGGCCCGATTGTCCGCAGCTCCATTTACAACGTCTACACGCTGCGCCAGTTCCTTTTACGCTTTTATTTACGCTCCTTTTATTATTTTTAAAGTCCGTTTGTTCGTAGCGTCGGCTCCGAGCGGTTATTTATTTTTTGCCGCCCGCCCGGCCTCCCGGCGACCGTGTGTTGTTGTGTCCCTCGCTTTATTTTTATTTTCGTGCTTCTTATTATGGGGCTAGTTTTTTTTATTTTGTTTTACTTTATTACGTGCTCGCGTGTTCACGTTACTTTATTTGTGTTAAGAGGCGAGCGATGTTTTTTTTTCATTAAAGCGAGGCTCACACCGAATTATGGTCATTAAAGGATAATTTGTATTACGATAATTTGGGATGCGTGTAATTTTTGTTTCGTGATAGGAATGTTTTGTGTCGACTGAGATTGATTGGTTGTTTTTGTCGTGCCTACTTTGGCGTTTCATTTTTAACGATTGCGTGGTACGAACATGTCACTTAAACAGTTATGTTACTTCGACCTGCTTGTCTTGTTAGGAATATAACATTTGATTAGTTAGGTATATCCGGCTGCTGCTTTTAGAATAAGCAATTTACTTTATATTTACCATTTTCATTTTCTTTTCTATTACTCTGTGTGCTATGCTAGCTAGCTAGGTGCGTGCGTACCTACGTTCTTATGCAGCGTACCTAATGATTTTGGCTATATTTCTGACTTGGGCTCTTTTTTCAGGGCCCCCCTCAGCCTGGACAGCCCATCAAGTTCACGGTGGGCGAGTCGTGTGACCGCATCAAGGAGGAGTTCAACTTCCTCCAGGCGCAGTACCACAAGTTAGTTCATGAAACACCGACACACCAACACCAATATACCAACACCAACACACGAACAACGAAATACCAACATCGATACACAAACAGCGATACACCAACATACATCTACACACAAACACCGAAACACTAACGAAAAGCGCCGCCGAATAGAAAAAAATCTCCGGCAACTTCAAAACAATGTCCAAACTAACAAGTTAATAATTTCCCGAAAACAGAAATTAAAAAGGAACCCTCTATATTTTATTCGAAGTTTGCCGGATCACTAATTTAAACGTATTCAGAAGTCGCTTCATATTTCAAATCGAGTGAGTCATTAAACTGTAGCACAAAAAACTTGCAAGAATATTAAAGTAATTCTTTGTTCGCTTAGCGGGCACATCTGCTGATAGACTTTAATGATCCTAATTAATATAATTAAGTATTCAGAGTTCTTGCTAGCGTATTTATTAATGGGATCGTTGAATTAAGTCTATATAAAAAGTGCTGACTGTGTGTCAGTATGATTCGCTACCACTAATATGCTATTTGGCATTTTGAAAGCTCAATAAAATAAGCATATTTATCCCTTCTTAGACACTCACAGTCCCCTATACAAAAACAAACGAAGGACAAAGGACAACATTATATCACTTAAGTATCAAAGCGGAAAAAAATCTAAGCAGAGATTATCTGGGAAACCGTCTGTCACCGGGCATCATCCCCTACCTGCTTCACAAAACCGCCCTTTGTTAAAGTATTGGGATTTTTTACCGTCCATTGTTGTACAAAAAATAACTATCCGCTTTTGTTTACATTATAAAGATATTGTTGGAGTAAAAAAACTCGATCACGTTTCAATCGGGCTAACTTCTCTGTGAGCGTAAATGAAACAGGTGCGTTAATAATGAAATTGATTTACGTTAATAAGTTTTACCTATATAAAAGAAATGCTCTTTTAATTTGAGTCATTATTTGACTTGAAGTATTAATAACGAGATTTAATGACTCTTTAATTGTTAGTTGTGTAAAGTACTTCCTTCTTTTACAAATATCAAACTACGCTCAACAGTAATGAAAACGGGTCACATTGTATTGGATTTTCCCAACAAACACATCTGAATCAGCACTTTACGTCAAGTGTGTAAATTGTTACATCCTAAAAGATATCGTGTATCTACAGTTAATTATGTATGCATATTTCTAAATTATTTCAAATTACAATATTAAGATAACAGGTTAACTTACTATAGGTACTGTACGTCCCAGTTTTATAAAGCTTCGTAAGACCAAAGAGTACCTAAAATTATCAAAAGTTCCACTCGGTTACAAATTGAGTACCTATAGCATGGCAGTCCAACTTACGAAACTTTATAAAATCAAGGCAAAATATTTGTATACATTGAATGTTTCTGTTTTGTTCCAGTTTAAAATTAGAATGTGAAAAGCTGGCTAGTGAAAAAATTGAAATTCAGAGGCATTATGTCATGGTGAGTTGACATCTGTTTCCTTCGCTGCTATGCCAATTTAGTGACTAAAATTATTGTATGTACAATACATATAAACTATAACTATCCCTTCATATTATACTGTTGGTTTTTTGGGGGACGTATCACAGATTTTTATCAAACGAGACATTATTTTGTCATTCAGTTCAGTTCTATACATATAAATAGTCCCCTTCGCCGCCCGCATGCCTATCAATATTGCTCCATTGCCTCGAGGAGTCCATTTGTGCCGCTTTGATTTATGTAGAGATTAATATCATTCCCTGCTACCGCACGACAACATTACAATGAGTACTATGTAGCTTCATTAAAAAAAAAACTAAATGGCATTTTCAAACGTAGGTAACCGATTTTCATAATTGGTATCAGCCATTAGTAAGCATTTGGCATTTCTTAATGCGTTCAGTTCCGATATGAATCACTATTAAGTGTTGCCAAATTGTTCGCGATTTATTTTAATACGCTTGGAAGTAAAATTTTCTCAGTATTTTTATGTGTCGGAAACACTTCTGGCGGCGGTCCAAAATGAGCCGCTGCGGATGTTTAGTCACTCGGCTCCTATAATTTGAGGAAGCTTATCGCTGCCAAATGCTTTCCATTCCACAGTTCAACATTTTTAACACGTGTAATCGAATCTGTTAATCTGTGTCGTTTGTGTTTCAGTACTATGAAATGTCATACGGCCTCAACGTTGAAATGCACAAGCAGGTAAGTTACGCTTAATCTATTATTTCAGCTTACGATAATGTTTCTACATTCCCGCGTTAATCAAACACAAACTAAACATAAAAATAACAAGAGGGCAGCAAATTTTGAAAGTAAAAAAGTGTGTTACAGCGCTACGCTTGTTTGTTGGACAAATGTTGTTTGACAGCGCGCCCCCGGTGAGGGCGGCAGGTTGACATTTCGGTTTTTAAATTAACAAACATTTCATCTGAATTTCTCGTTCCATTTATTATTTACCGCGTGCAGACGACGCCAGAACTTTTAACTATGCCGTAACAATAATAATTTGTCGAACAATCTCAGCCAGACGGCGGTTAGGCATTTGTGTTGTGACGCCGTTTATTTCAATACATTATTATCGGAGTATTGTGGGGCGAAAGAGCGCTCCCCTAATGCGCGACTAAAGTGGAGACAATATATCTGTGAGTTACGAGGCGCTTGCTAGAATTCACAAGGAGGGACGGCCGCTAGGGTTGCCTAAGCGTTTATTAAACTATTAATAAAATACACCACACCAACCTTACACATTGTTAAAGTATTCATGAAGATGCATTTATTATAATTTCAATGACAATTCAATCATTTTCTTGTGATCTTTTATAATCACCGGCTTACATGTTTTTCTATATCCTTTGGTATTGAAGTGCCCAATTTGTTTAAATTGAACGATGTATTCGGCAAGTCGGCGTTGTTGCCGCTCGACTGCGCTCGAATGGGCTTGCGAACTACAAATAATCCCGCGCATTTGTAGTCGGCAGCCCTAACCGCAGCTACAATAGCTATCGCAACGAATGGGTATTATATGCGGCAGGGGTCCTCGCGAGATCCCGCGGGGTTCCCGTAATCTGTTGATTTTACGCTCGGCCGGCCGCCACGCTCCGACCCCGCTTTTTAATAATAGCCGTACCTTAACACGTCCTCCAAACGGAACCAAAACCAATTACGGACGGACGACGTCCAATAAGAAACAATCACATTCGATTCACATGTTAGCACAATAATCCATGCGCTCGTTCGTAACTCACTCGATTATAGATTTTACAGGTTACTTTACGATTATGTAGGTACCTATTTAATCATATAATTATAATACCTATTATACATCTGTAAAACTTTAATAAGGGCTTATTTTTCGATCGTCAGATAATATTTCTTCGGATAGTCAAGACAAAATTCGAATTTATTCTGGAACGAATTCAAATTTTGTATGGACTAGTCGAACAGTCAATTATATGACTGTTGAAAAATCAGCACGTAGCGCGTACTGCGCGTAGTCTTCATAATGTTAATTAATTTGAAAACTAGATGTTTATCTTTATTGTGGAGTTGGTTGGAGAGACAAAGTCTTGCTGTCATCGGTATTGCGAGGGTCCGGCCCGCTGAAGGGGCGCATTGTTCGCCGGCAGATGGCCTCACTAGCTCGACGCTTGAATGCGCTGTTTAGCGTTCACTGCCGCGCTTCATTGTAATGGATTATTACATTAGCACTTAACACGCTCAGTCGAGCGAGAATTAGAAAGAACTGTACCCCTCTGACTGTGTTAAGCTTTTATAGCGAACGTAATGGCACAACAAGTACTGTTTTTATCTTTTTGTTCGGCTTTGTGTTAGCTATAGCGTGACCGTGCCGGATTAAGCACTCAATAAAGTTCGAAGTCAATCTGAGTTTTTACAAGGACGGTCTTTGCACTCTTTGATATATTGAAATTGAGTTTTGAAAATACCAAGTCTTTAAAATGGATGCTGCGGGAGCTAATAGGCAAATAAATAACAAGGTTTTTATGGATAAAGATTTGAAGAAGTTTGAAGATAAACTCGCCTTAAAATATACACTCAATAGCAATGAAAACTGGTCACTTATTTGTATGGATATTTTTTTACAAAGTGACCCGTTTTCATTACTGTTGAGTGTATATTTTCACCTTAAATTTGTGAAATTTAGACTACGACGGGTACGTAAAGTTAATGAGGACCACCATATGTCGACACGAAGCATGTCGCGGGCGGTTCCCGCGCGGTCGTGCGCGCCGCGCCGTGACCGCGGCTAACGCGCGTTTTCCGCTCTTTCTGACGACGACTAATTGCTTAGATTTCCTTTTGTTAGTCGCGGGGCTGGACCGTACCGCGACCGTGCCGAATCGCACCTACTTACGCCGTGAATTGATTGTTTCGTCTTTGTGTAGCTGTATCGACACAGAGTTATTGTTCTGTGCTTCGACTCGAAACATTATTCATGCCGGCTGACTTTCACGCTGTTGATTAAAGCAGCAGTCGTTACGTTTATATTTAAAATGGAACGTTCTACGCTCAAGTTATATTATTATCGCTATTTTATTCGTCTACTTGTAACACTTCTAGGAGTTCGATAACTTTTGTTATCACGTTTCTTATTAAACTAGCACTCTTTAAAAATTCGTTATTACCTACTTTGTTTTTTGTTAACTGATAACTCACCCGGAACGAGCGAACAGTTTCAAGAGAAGTATTATTAAAGGGAATATTAGATAAAGTGTCATCGATAACACAATGAGAGTTAGGGTTGTTCCCGTCGCATACCGGAGCCGTAGCGACAGCCCTGTCGACTGCGCTCCAGCGCACACATTCGCCACCCTTCACTGGCACTCGCTCGTTACGCAGTACAATATCTGTAACATAAACTTTATAAATACCTTCCTGCGAGCCGACTCGATTGTGTTCGCCTTTAATCCATGAAACTCACTCGAACGATAACTTATTCCAATGTGAGTTGGGACCGACGTTCTCAAAATAGCTATCTCGGATTCCAACTCACGTAGGTCTTGCCTACTTAAACTGAGAAATGAAATCGTTTCAGAATACGTTCAGCTCGTAAAAAATAACATAAATCTTCCCTCCGTCGACGCGGAGTCAGGTTTGGTATAATTCAATAATTTACTGGTTATTTCGATTCCATACGGCTGGTCCCTCGCCCTCGACTCAAATTATTCATACGCGGGCGGTGGATTGTTTACCCTTGCGTTGGGGTGCGCCCGCGCCGCCCGCCGGCCGCTGCCGCTGCACGCGCGCCCCGCTCGCGCTCCCGCCGCGAAGGGCCCTGCTCTCTAATCCTGTTTGTTTTTCTGACGTACTCTATTATTATCAACAACCACGATAACTGGTGCATACCTACCTACACTGTACATACATGGCTGTATCTAACGCCCGATTCGCGCAAGATTAATGTTATATATCAAATGCATTAATAATTGATAAAATCTTATATTTTTCTTATCTATTGACATGAATTAATTTAGTCGCAAACTACTTATCGCATTTAAGTTCTTTGTCAACGGCTTATCACTCATAAGCTTAGACAGCTATCAATAAAGTTTGATCAATGATACCTAATCCATTTATATGCACTATCATTATCAGCGTTTTAATGTTTCACGTAAAGAACCATTATTAGGGTAGGTTTTATCAAATGGGAATGTTGATAATCCATAAAAATCTTGACAATACAAATGGAGCGATAGTATCGAGCGTGCCTTATCAAATGGTCACATTATAACTGTGACTGTTGGCGCATCGGGCGTAGATACCCGTCAAGGGGCGTCATGGCGATATCTCCTCCATCTACAGAGGATACAGCGCTGTGAATTGTTTAAATGAACGCAACAACTCACAATGAACGCTCGGTCGCCCTTTGCTTTAAGCGAAATTATCTCTCCATCTACAGGGTGCCTCGCGCGGCAGATGGCGCTTGCAATAAAACCACTAAACGCGATATCGCTCGCCCGCTGCTCGCTGCCCCTCCGCTTTATTATTTGATCGGGGAGCCAAATTAAAGGATTTACAGTAACCCCTCGCTCGCGACCCTCGCTCCGCCAACAATCACCTCTGTATTAAGTCTAATTGTGTTTTCAAATTCGCCCCCTATAATGCAAGGGGAAGCGATGCGCGCAATGTGAAAAAATAGGGCGCATTCGCCCCAGTGGCTTTATTAAATTCGCTGATACAGCGTGCTCTCGAATGGCTATTAGTATTCGTTATTTGCGACATGACATTTGTCATGAAAGAATGAATAAATTACACGAACGGTGTTTCTGTTTGTGCACGATGTTTCCCGTGTAATGTGGTCATGAACACTCGTGACTGGTAAATATAGCTTTATGGCTAGCCTAAATCACGCAATGAATCGACGTAATAACACAATCATGGAGCAACTCGGGCACAAAGCACTATCTCTAATACACATTGATTATCTTCCTCTCTGATTATTTCTGTTGATATAAATCTTCTGATTTAGTTTTTATTGAAAGTGAATAGTTTTTTTTGAGAGTGTCTCGGTGCCTAGGTTATTCTGTACCTATCGGTGGCTTGGCTGGTTCACGTCACGTTTAACGTCACGTCGTTGCTCGCCGCCCCTCGCCGCCGGCGACGGCGCGAAACTAATTACATTGAATACGGCCCCTGCTCCACGGGCCGGCTTAATTGCACTGATTGAGACACGGATATTGATTTCGAAACAGTTTGTAGATGCCAGCCTGTACGTACCGCGGCCGGCGACCGGGCGTGAAACGGCCCTCATGAATAATGTACGCCTTGTTCGCTCCTTGACTTTTCATTTAAAACAGACGATTTTTATTCGACTCGCACACCGCACGCCTATGACTCACTCATTTTTCATTCACTGTAATAGCCCGTAAAACTGCAGCTAGTTCGATGTGGGAATTTTAAGAAGCTGTGTTTCATTTACTGGCATACTAATATGTGCCAATTCTATTTTTTTAATAATCCTACCTTGAATCTCCAAAACAATTTATTTTACATAATAATGTATTGATATTTTGTCAGTCCTCTCGAGTTAATCTATATAAAAGCTTATACAATAACCTTAAATTCACTAAGTATAAAAATACGAGTGCACGAAGACGGATTGAAACGAAGATCCAGATAAGGCGCCGGCCCCCATTTGTGTTCGCCGATCGGTAGTTAATTAAATGTAGAATGTTCGCACGGATTGTATCATTAAATCTCGTTTACATATCATGGAAACGGTAACAGTTGTACGGCGGCGGGGCGCAGTCTGTACAAATAGAATGAAACAATGCAAACAGGGAAGGGGTTAGCGCTAGGGGGCCGAGGGTGAGGCCCTCGTAACTGACAGTTGCTCAAAATACTGCGGAATTAAACTTGCATTTTATGACTGCTACAAGAATTGTATGAACGGAATCGCTAATGAAAATGTTGCCAACTTTGACTTTGTGCGCGTATTTGACGGCGCGATTCTGAGTATCCGTTAATAAAAGGCTCCCGTTAAATATGTAATTACTTTTATTGATGGCGTGACTGGATTATTTAATTGATTGACTTGCCGATGCTCTGACAATACTAATTAGTTATCAATCAGAATTAATTTGACTGTAACGATTCCTTCGTTTGAAATATTGCAACAGGAAACTAGTAATTGAATATAAATATATATAATATATGGGTATGTCCTGAATGCTGCAGGAAATGTTTTTATCTACAGTAATTGCGTCAGTGACGCGCTGCATTAGTTGCGACTCTGCGGCCGTCTGATCCCGCAATTAGCATGTATGAGTGATAATGGACTACTCAACCACGCTTCACTTGATTGTATTCACTAGCTCGAAATCGTTTGACTTCGGTACGTGACTTTCAGTTTATCGCTTAACTTTATTATGTTCTAGTAACTGTTGATCAATAAAAAACTGATATGTGAACGTACTTGATCGGTCTGAGTGGCGATGAGCCTTGGAGAGATCCATGTCCAACAGTGGCTGTCTTTTGACTGACTGGCATGATGGTGATGACCTGGTATAGTGTTAGAACCTTTTAGTGAAATACTTCTTGTTTTCTTTTTGTTTGCTTGTTGTTCCCGTGAAGGGGCCAACACCGGGTATCTTCCACGTGTTTCCTGTGCCGATAGCGATCTCCACCGGAAGGCGGGGACGTGGGCCCACTGCCGAAACACCTTACCTGCCTCCGATAATGATAACACCTATAGCTCATAATAATGTCAATATGTCAACTAAATTTAATTAAGATCAAAGTCGAATCCAAATGGATATCTCCTAACGGGAATATATTTTTATAATAAACCATACCTAATTAGCGTTGGCAATGAACAATCATGTAATTTATGTATCTATGTAACGTCAACTTAGATATGTATATATACAAAAAATTATGTAGGTATATAATATATGAATATAATGAGTGGGGACAGAAATAAACGACTAAGTATATAAATTAAATTAAAGTCGCCGCAATACTATTTGTTGAAAAGTTATGTAGTCTCATTAAAAGTAGGTAGGTATATCTTTATTGATAAAGTCCTCGTTTTAATTGCGTACACTGTTCGTTAATATATCAGCTCGAACCTACCAAAACCGATAAGATTGACTGGTCGCAGTTCAAGCGCCTTGAACCCACAATCGTTTCGTTCTGCTAATGAATATGGTTAATTCTCAGTTCAACCAGCATTACCTAGTTGTGTTTATGTCGTATAATATAACTTATTTACTAACACAGTTACAAGGCGTTCGCGTGTGGCGCCACATGTCATTATTCCTAACAAACGTTTAGTTTTCTGAAGCATATCGTTCTGTCTCGTTCTACATAGATTTATTGCTGTTATGTTAGAAAGGGGTGGCACGTTTGTGTCGAGTAGAAATCCCCGTCACCACGCGCCCGCTAATGACTAATTCATCGTGTAAATGAATCGCCGCCGCCGGGGTAACTACGTCGGAATTCAACGTACCTACTTACAACCCTCGCATTGTTCACATACCTAATTACCGCAGTATTTTGACCGCAAAATTAGCATTGAAAACAAATAGATGTGTCGAATCGGTTGTTTTTATTAAATTTTGAACTCATCCCGTCCCTCCCAAATCGAATGGATTAATGTCAAAGTTCATAGATATAAAGTTAGTAATTGCTCCGTTGAACAAAGAAGTACTTACGTATTAAGCCCACTGCTGGGCACAGGCCTCCTCATATCACGAGAGGGTTTGGGCTATAGTCCCCACGCTGGCCCAACGCGGATTGAGGACTTCACACACATCCTTGAATTACATCGCAGATGCGTGCGGTTTCCTCACGATGTTTTCCTTCACCGAAAAGCTCAGTGGTAAATTCAAATTGAATTTCGCATATAAGTAAACTTAATATAGGTGCGAGCTGGAATCGAACCCATGAACCTCTGAGCATGGTCACCACGGCTTAAGTATGTATTGCAATATTTGTCATAATTTAAGTTAAAACAAAAAAGAGCTGGAGTTAAAATAGGATATATTTTTATAACTTTAAATCCTTTTATTCCGATTTTTTTTTAATATAATAATTATACCTTTAAATAAATTCCTACTTAATATTACATTAAAAAAATCGGTTGTCTATAAAGTCGGTTTATGGACGATAATTTAACGTGATAACGTCATAAGAAAACATTAATGAATATGTCCCCTTACGCAGGACATACTTACATCGCC
Source organism: Aethes cnicana (assembly GCA_963971205.1). Lineage (NCBI taxonomy): Eukaryota > Metazoa > Arthropoda > Insecta > Lepidoptera > Tortricidae > Aethes > Aethes cnicana. The sequence continues at coordinate 5,373,058 of OZ020286.1, forward strand.
ATGAGGACATAGGTACATGGACATACATTGCGTCATGTTTTTTCGTGGGCGCAGCCGGTGTTCATCATTTTATAAGACGTTATCACGTCATGAAAACGCAGTAGGTACTTACTATACTTACCCATTCCAAACAAAGAATATTCAAATTAGTAGAAATTGCATAGCTTAGTTAAGTAAATATACCGAAAGTGTAATATTAGAACAGAGAGGGAGCGGGCGCGACGCGCGACCGCGGCCGCGGCCCGCCGCCGTGCGGTTAGCCGCCTCCCGGGGAATAAATAAGCCCGGCTTTGAATCGGAATTTATTTAATTGTAGCAATTTAAACATTTAGTTTCGTGTCACGTTTCGAGAACTTTACAGATAGGTTTGAAAACAATGTTACTAGAGCCAACACAGCCTATTTACGTCCCACTGCTGGGCACGTGCTTATGAGAGAGAGGGCTATGTCACAAGATCGAAACGACTCAACAAGGTCAAATAATAAATAATGATTCACGTCTAAGTATATAGTTTCACGAGGGACACGTTATGGACTTGGAACGTCATAAAAGTCGCAAGAACATGCCTGAAACGTGGACATTTCGACTTTAAGAAGTTTACACAGTTTTATATTATGAAAGTGGATGCCAGCTGTACCTACATTTTTCGATGAAGGTACAGACACACAATAAGCACCTAGTACAAACAGCCTGCGCAAACAGACGGGCAAACTGCAGCCCCCTTCAGCCTACCGAAGCCCACAACTCATTGCCGAGTTGCGGTTCATAGGGCTTAGGAGTTATGATTGTTAAGATATTTCAATGAATCATTATAATAGCTTAATATTGAACTACAAAGATTAGGCAAGGACAGAGCAGAAATGTCCTAAAAGCTCTCTAACTAAAGACAAGATGTGGAAAGGATTACTTAGGTGGTTTAGAATCACTTAGCCAAGCCAATATCCGTGACAGCAAATAATACTTGCATTTTGTTTCGTAGCTAATATATTATCATTTGTTAGTGGTAAGACCTGGTCAGTCCGGGTGGTACCACCATCTTTCTCCGCTAACCTGGCGCCAAATAGCAGTGCTCGCACTGTTGTGTTCCGGTAGGGGGTTAAGGCAGCCGGTGACATTTCTGGCACAGAGGCATTCCATCTTAGGCCTCAGGGTAGGCAACGCATTCGAGATCTTATGGTTTCGGATTTCGGTGTCCATGGGCCGCAGTGACCACTTACCATCAGCTGGGCTGTGCGATCGTTTGCCTATACCATTGGTAAAAAAAAAATAACATAAAGGCGTACATTGCTACAAAATTCTCTCCGATCATCAATCCGCATAAGTTATGTATGTGTAGCCCAAGTGTAGCTGTAGCAAGAATTTGCCGTCCTCCGGCACAACGAGATAGCAAACAGAACAGTGCAGACGGTCTCTGTAAACAAAAGCTATCTGGACGTAGACACTGCAGTTTCGTTCCGTTCCGACGTAGGTACTGCCACAGCACCTGAGTACACATTTAACAGCATTGGTAGCCATATCCACATCTGCAATTTATGCGATGACGTGACAGTTTCGGACGAGACGATTAAAATCAATGGTCAATGCGAAAAAATGTCACGCCTGTCTGTAACATATACCTACTTCTCCGATTACATACAGGGATCAAAGAAGTGATAGTGACAACAAAACGATTATACTTACCTCTCGGTGTATCTCTAGCATTTTTGTACGTCTGAAAACTATCCTAATATATTTTATATATGACACATTGTTTTGGTAACTGCGTGGGTGGATATCGAACAAAAAAAACATTTTTTATAAGTCATAACATCGTGCAACCTCTATCCCTATCAGTTTTACTGATCGCGCAAAAATAACATTGATAAGTGATAATGCTATCCTAAAACCTTAGTGCTTGGGATTTATCATAATCAAGTAATCAATATTGTGCAGGACATGAAACACGATAAAACGATATACCTGCTCTTGAAGTCGACAGAGGATTAGTAAATCTAGCTTAAGAGCGTCTGGAAATATTGACGAAATACTGTGAATCGCAGATACCTACTTACCATTGCTACTTACTATAAATAGGTAAGTACGTAAGAAGAGCTATGAATATGATAGCGGACTAAGTGCAAAGAGCGTAGGTACCTACCTAATTACATAAAAATCAGTGAGAAGAGAAACACGCCCTTATATTACCTAAATACAAAAAAAAGGATAAAGTCTTATCCTTAGACACCGCTGTCACAAAAAATAAAAACCATAACCTGATCATGAAAGGAAGCTATTCTTACATTTGCACAGAAGTTAATACCTACTTGAGCTCGTGAAATGAAAAAATACAGATGACCACGAGTCCACGTGGACTGCTGCAAGATAAAAGCTGTAGCGAATCGTGTCGTGTTATTTCCTATAGTTTTATTGGGTGTACATTAATGTTATTATTCGAAATGGGCGGTTGATATCAGCATGGTAATAACTATACAGCTTGTCGGAGCCCTGGCTGCGAAACTAAAAATGTAATCGATGCGCGTCCATCCGTCACTAATTCGATGTTCGTGGGCGTTGAATTTTAAAAGCGTTATTCGGAAAGGCACGCTATCGAGTGATATTGAAAACATTTACAATTTTTTTATATTAAGTAGGTATATATATCAAAGTGTCACCGGGGTTATCTTTTGCCGGATTTAAGTAGTGACAGAACAGTTCTTTATCAATGTTCCACACATGAATTACTGTTTTTAGATTATAAAAAAAGACTATGCGGTCGCTGTGGGCGAAATAGGTCAGGATGGCAGGCATCACCGTTATCAAAAACAGATGTCGCTTGAATCCTCTACTCTAGTCGTTAATTGTGGCTACGGCTCCACAAATAAACTTGTAATGATGTAGTGTAGTTATCGTGCGCCATTGTGCTCTTGTCCCTGTCCGTACACAAATACACGTGTTAATCGATTGGAGCCCGCAGCGCCGGAAACGCGAGTCATTACGAAGCGGGTCGTTAATGCCGGCAAAAAATCCCATGTACCGCGATGATTGGTTCGACTATAGAAACCGCTCGTGAAACCGTCTAGTGTCTACAAATTGGTCAATTCACGTGCATCGAGAAACTCGTCTGTGTTACTTCATTATTCTCACGTAAGCGCCGTGCGGTTTCTTTCCGACCGAGCCACCTATTCATCTGTTTGCCGGTCGTCTACTCTAAAATAATTAAGTTTGCACGTGCTGAAGCTTTCATCTTTCTTAATCAAACATCTGACGGCGTTGTTTTTCGAATTTCGTGTAATCAACACCGGTAAGCGCACTTGTAAAAAGTGCCGAGTCAAAAAGGCTTTACGCTTTAGCGAAAAGCAAGATACACAATGGGCAATAAACGTTTGGCGGGACCTAAACAAACAAGGGTAGCTAGGAAGCTGGCTCTTTGTTTGGCGAGAAACATTCGAGTCAACACGCGAGTAGGTACACGCCCGGACATGCCGCCATTGTGCGCGTCGTGTGCCTTCGCTGCAGCTTCCATGGCCGCCTGCGTTCGAGCTGCTCACTGCAGCACGTAACGAACGCATTAAATATTGAAGATACGAAATGACAATCGCATAAACCAATTCACGGAATCGATCCAGTATCGCGTGACTAACAACTATTTCGGTTACTTGAAAACAATGCGCGTTTCAATCCTTGAATACTAATTTGTCATCAGTGGTTACTAGAGCGTAATGGTATCGTGTTAAAGGCCAATTAATGTAACGACTTCTTAATTCGCATAATCAGGGAGCCTCGATAATGAATATTAATATTTTATGGATCAACATTCTCAATTTATATCGACATCTTATTGCCTTTAAATTGGCTGACTGGTTTGGACGTGGGAAAATATTTTCGTGTTCAATTTTTTCTTGATTCGGTCATCGATGCCGCGGCGATGACAATCTCTTTTATATATGCAACTTTTACTAAAGTTGTTTTTACAGCTATGTGGTATCAATAGTGATTGACAGAAGCACTTGTTCGCCACTCGGTCGCAATAGCAATTACAACCTGATTACAGCGAGTCCGCGAGCACCGCGGTGCCGCGGTAATGACGCCGCGCTGCGACCCGCCTCGTAGACTGCTTTTGAATAAACTTGTCCCACATAATTACGCACTCAGCTTTAATGAACACCGATGGCCGACCGATCCGGTTCTTAAAGCGCCGAGGTGTTCGAACACCAATTATTTTAAGTAATTTATAATACTGTCTACCAGTAGCACTTTGTACGTGATAAATTATGGTTTCCCGTGCGTTATTTATCTAACTTTATTCCTTCCGTGGGTCGTTAACATTATTATAAAAACTTTTAAAGTACACCCGCTATTTAAGCATCATTAATATTAGGAGGTGCAATTAGAAAGCTATCTATCGACCAGTGAGACGGTGGATAGTAATAATCTACTTTACATTATTGATGGGCCAGCCATCCAGCCACTAATGTACCGCGACAGGCTATGTTTAAACAATTATTCCTGAGCGAATGCGATACGAATCGATGATAATGTTGGCCTCTGTCTGCAGCAATAATAGCCCATTTATCGACTCGACTGCCATTTCGCCGGAGGAATTATTTATTGCCGCGCCATGAGAGCGACCGCGACGTTCGCGTTTAATACAATAGTGGCCTTTACGATCGGAAAGTGTTTTGTTTATTAACGCGCAAGCTCGGATCGCCAGAGAAGATATTGTACGTCAAATAATTTATGAAACTAAGCTCGAAGCGGTAATGAAGGACGCGACTGCGGTCTACTGGGGTGCGCCGTCCGGTTTCATTTCGTATAACAATCGCGGCAATTTCAATGTGGAAGTTGGGGAAAACTCGATCTTTTACTCTTTCCTTTTCCCTAGTCGCTATCTGTGAACGACACGTTAGGTACTTTTTCTAAATGTACATAAACCGGCCTGTTTATTTATACTCTTATTATAGCACCGTGTGTGTAGGCGAAAGCGTGAACATTCGTTCTGGGAGGGAAGACAATAAATCGCGCCACGTGGCGTGACCGCGTCCCGTGATCCCGTCCCCTTTCCACACTCCTCTCAGGCCATCCTCAGCCACATGCGTTATGCACTTTCAAGACGAGCACTTTTCTAGAATTTGCCGCGCTATTTTATTTTTTAGACATTATAACTATCACAGAAACTAACAGTTGCTTACCTATATGTAGGACTGTTGACAAGAGAATGTTGAATCTTCCATAAACAATATATTCATATGTATTTACCGCGGGACGAAATGGTACTAATAATGATATCAAGCGATGTGCTTTATACATATACATAAGTATATGTTAAGTGTTGGACATTAACTTACGAAAAATCCAGGTACCACACATTTAAAAAAAATTAATTTCATGCAATATAATTTTATAAGTTCTGTGCTATATTTTTGCATTAGTTAAATACAGAAACTTATTTATTTGTAGGTAGAACGTATTTTTTACATTTTAACTCTGAATGTTTGGCCACCCTTCACAACTCAAATAACAATTTGTTTAATGCTCAATTTCACCAACAACCTAAATTTTACTTTCCCCAAACCAGTTTCAAGTGACACTTAACGGAAGTTTCATTTTCAACAGTTAGGGAACGCCGAGATGTATTGAGTAGGGGAATGATTTACGGTATTTTGGTAGAAGACGAAATTATTAGGGTGAGTTGATTCATGCATATTTGACGGACTCCTGGTCGTTAAATATGGCCGCCAAGCTGTTATTCCATACAGAAACGTCATTTTATCCCATAGTAAAATATTTAACGTTAACGTTAACTTTCACGGACGGGTTGAATCAACTCACCCTTAGAGTGTTAACTACATACATACGTAATAGATGCAAATTAAAAACGGTTTTAAGTAAAATAAGTGTTTACAAAATAACTGTTTGCTTGTAAACATCCATAAAATTTTGCATCGAAAAGAAAACACTTTTCATTTAACATCCATGACGAGTTTTACGTTAATGAAAAAGATGCCGTGAACGACTCCGATTAATTTAGATATGGAGCTTTAAAAGGGTAGTGCGGGGACAAATGGAGCGTCACCGCAGGCAAGATGCAGTTCCAGATTAAAAGCTCAACCGACTAAACCACGTGAAAATCGTGCAAAAAGAGGAGTCACCCGCGGCATTAGCGGATGAGTGTCGGAGCCATTAGTGCGCCCCCACCCCCGGGACGCCCGCTCACCCTCAAAACCCAACGTTCCTCTTTTATTTCTCGCGCGGGGATGAACTCCTTAATGACAAACCGTACTATATCTTTTGTGGAGAGCTCGCAAAAGTACGTATTTTTGCGGCTCTTTTGTGCGCCGTGCCTTTATTCCGCCGCCCGTGGCTCCCGGTCTACATACCTCCCTATATTATGTCGGTTGCGAATGGGACGAGATTTTTCGACTTGTAAAGTCAATGAAATGTTTTAATCTGAGGCTCCTTTGTTCGTGTTTATTGGATCGGTAGGTGCCGGCAAACATGATGGGAATGCGATGCGATTATGTGATCGTTCCGCCGCGGTACCGTGAAATGTGCTCTCAACCACGTTGGCCACGCATCACGGAGGATCCAGCTTCGGCCATTACGCCAACAATCAATTCAATTTCACATATTTAAATGGTTTAAATCAACATGAATTTCACTTTGAAATGTCCAGCTAGATCTAATGTTTACTTGGGTACTTTAAAATTCAAGTATATAACACGCAACATAAGATGACAACATTTTCTAAAATACATTACGCGTTGTTTAATATTTTCGTCTATGAAACGACAGCGCTATAAATTTCAATCTACCTATCTAATATTATTATTTTGTTAGTCGTTGACTGTTATGGACGTTAGAATTACTACACCAACCTATCTGTTGCTTCATGAAAATTCTGTCTGCTGAATAATAACTATGTGTATAAAAACCAAACATTTTTGTTTTCGTTGCGGTAGGTACCTAATATTTACATTTTGCTTAGTTGTTTGATGACACTTTGATCTTATGAAGTAGGTACCTATAGCATACTTATCACGTTACACGTAGAAAGTATTTAGTCGGTACCTAGTCTATTAAGAGTCTAAGAACACACAACCTTCTTAAAAATGTTCTAAACAAATCGGCTAAAAAAAAGTTCACCATTTGTCTAAATAGGTATTCAAGTAGGTATTCATAACTCATAGCGTCATTGAGCCCTACAACTAATTGAAAACTGTAAGTTAGTTTCTCACGGTCGGGTCTAGGTCCCATTAAGCGGTTACTCGGTGTCAGTGTAGGCTTACAGCTGTGCGTTGGATGAAAATGTAATTTGTGGTAATACCACAGATTAATAAATAGTGTAATACGGAGCGCGGCAGTGTCGCTTACCGCGAACAACCGACCTCTTGTACCTATTAACACTTTTAATATCGCTTGTTTAAATTGAATGTATAAACACTTTTATGATGTAATAAGCTAATAGAAAATGCAATGCCATAATAAACGCAACGCAATACTATTTTCAACAAGCAATATTCTCACTTTTGCCAGTGAGACTAATGATTTTACGGGCATATCAATTGTAATTTTCTTAAAACTTTTCCTCTTTGCTGAAGATGAAGCATTACATATATACTACTACAACCTATTTGCGTTCCACTGCTGGGCACAGGCCTGCTCTCACCACGAGAGGGTTTGGGCTAGATAGTCCCCACGCGGGCCCAGTGCGGATTGGGGACTACATGCACATATTACATATAGAGCATATTTTGTAACTATTGTTTGTAATGCATCTACTTATATTTAGGCCTTGCTAAAGTGCCTTTGCCTTCAGTTTCCCCATCCCAGTAGGTACATTCCCCAATCGGCATCAATTGATAACTCGGCATTGTTGAGCAACACGGAGCTTCGGTATAGTAGCACAGTCTGTTGCCCCGAACTGCAGATATTTGCAAACGAGTCTCGCTTTGTAGCTACGTCGCCATTTGCGGCAACCCCCGCTTGCAATTGTTCGCTATCTACGTCTACACCACCCGGAATTGTTCATGGAGATAAGTTGTCGCTTTGTATTGTTCAGACGACCCTCGGGTTGAGAATAAATAATTTGTTTGCTTCGCTTTTATTTTCTTGAGTCTCGATCTAGAATAAAGACTAGATACTTTTTTGAAGGTTTCCTCTGTTACACCTAAGTAGTTATTATAAAGCGCTACAAAACGCCCTCTTTGTTTTCATTGTTAAAAGAGCTAAGCTCTAAATTGAAGAATAATAAAACAGGCCCGACATTATTTCTCTAATGTTATAAAACATAGCTAAGAGCACTATATCCATTAACTCAGCTCGAAATTCCAAATATCCCCATACAAAATTTTATCTAAATCGGTCCTCTTCCACTGGCTCAAGTGTGAAGAGGTAACAGACAGAGACAGAGTTATTCTCGCATTATTGATATTAGTATGGAAATTGGAAGTTCACCGGGATAAGTTCACCACGTCGTGGGAAAAGGGCAAGATACTGATAAGTTCAAACAGACGCTCATGTCAGACGTTTAAATTTACTTTACATAGACAGGTGTCGTTACTTCTACGACCATGGCTGAACACTGAAATATCTATAGACAAGACAGACGGTTAAAAACAACAAATGTAAAAAAATGTGATCCTTCCATTTAGTCCTATTCTATTATGGACAATTGTAATTTGAAGCCATAGAGTCTGTAGAGATCCTTCTTGAAATCGCGCTGGCGCAGAACTGCGACAAACGGTCAGACCATTTAACGAAGCGGAATCGCAATTTGCGGCGGCAATCCCGGCGGCGGCACCCGTGCTGCTGTCATTTATAGCACTGCGTTTGCGTAACCCGTGATAGTGCGAGAAACTCGCCAATTTTTTTAAAAATAAGGTTTAATTTTTTTAGTCCGTATGTTATACCTAACTATAATTGCGTTGCGCAAACTGGGTTTATGTTCCTGACTACAACTAAACTTAAGATCTCAATGTAAGGAACATGTTATGCAATAAAGATTTATGATAACTTAGAGAGGAAATAGTAGAAAGATTGTTAATAATGACGACGAAATAACATTATTTTAAAATTATACATAAACCTTTAAAATATCAAAAATCAAACGAAAGCAAGAAGTGAATCTTGAGAAGTGATTCTTAATTTAAAATTGAACCATAAATTAACGAATATGTCAAACACGTAGTTTTGGTACTTGTTTTTAGGTGTCGTGCTAAAATTACATGGCCATTATTGTAAATGCGATTACTAAGTGTACATGATTTACACCTATGCTCGTCTGTCGTTCAAGGTTGGCGACATGTAATCCGATTATCATTAAGGATTACAGACGGGCCAAGCCCCGGCTTACAATCAACTAATCAATATTATTATCGTCAAATAACACAATAATAAAGCTGAAAATACCAACTTTCAGGAATTTAATTGATAAAATCGCGTTTAATGTCGTGAGCAATGACGGCGTGTTTACAAGGGCCATATTAAATGCATCGTTCACCATAGGCTCATTATGTTAATTCGTGCTCGATTCACTGCAGATCTGTGAATAAAATTATTGTGCATTTAAACGTAAAATACCCGACGGACAAAGCCAATGAATACGGCGACCGGGAACAACACAATTTATCATTTCATTCCGCCGCGTGCGTATTGCTCATCGCGTTTATTTTGTTATTTCTGTCGGATCGAACGATTTTAAACACGATATTTACAGCGCTTAAGTGTTATGTAGTTATACTTACAATCTATTGATTTACGTGCTCCTTTGGCAATATATTTAAGTCTTATTTCTGTTTCTAGACAGAGAACAGAGACAAACACCCGTAAATAAATGCTACTATAAATACTATAATTACCTCAAGCTCACAACATTTAAATGGGCAATTTAATTAAAAACGTTATGGAATGTGGAAACATTTTAGTGTGTCAATTTGTATGTAAAACGTGTCCAGTTAGCGTTTATTAATTTAGTGGGTGACAGATTTTATTGAATGCTAATGTTGTTATTATGCGAAGAAATAGATCATTGAATTTAAATCGCTCTCATTCAATCGGTGGGACCGTTTAAATGTCATGTTTTTATTCATGTTATCGGAGTTATTTTATGGCTTCATGTTCGGGTGCGTGATCTGGCGTGGTGGCGTGTCTTGGCAAGAACGCCACGGAATTAATATTCGATAACGATACGTCACAACCACAACACAAGTGTCTTGGAAGTTTATTCAATAACCATTTGAATCCAGTTAACACTCTGTAGATTGGTTTTCAATTTGAATTTACCACTGAATTCTCACGCATCATCGTAAAACTTCGTGAGGAAACTTGCACAATTCGAGGATGTGTGTGAAGTCACCAATCCGCACTGGGCCCGCGTGGGCACTACAGCCCAAACCTCTTGACGAGAAGAGACCTTTGCCCAGCAGAGGGATGCAAATAGGCTGTTGTGATGGTTAGGTATTGAAAATTATTCTTCCACACCATAACAGCCTATTTACGTTCCACTACTACTTAGGTACGTCCAAGAGTATTCTTACATAATTGTATTTAAACATGTAGAGGAATAAACAGTTCAATCGATACTCATGTGAGTTTTCTTTTTCAGACGGAAATAGCAAAAAGGCTGAACGCGATAATAGCACAAATTCTCCCCTTCCTGTCGCAAGAACACCAGCAGCAAGTTGCCACGGCCGTGGAGCGGGCGAAACAGGTCACTATGACAGAACTGAATGCCATCATTGGGGTAAGTAGAGTTTTGACCCTGGCAAGAAACCACCCGTTTCTAGGCCCTTGTTAAAACAGCTCTCAATATGGCATTTGATTACTGGAACAGCTTATAAATATTAACCAGATTAACTGACACTCTTTTACTAACCACACTAAAAAAGATAATCGACGGAGCTAAGCAACTTAGATGGAAAAAATTGCAATGCTCATTGAAGGGTGAAATCTATGCCTTCACCGGCTGCGCAGTAATATGACGAGTAACATTAGCGAAACAAATTCCCCTACAGCTTTTCATGCGAAACCGATTATATCTACACGTGTCTTGTTTGCACAGTAGGCCGGTTGTAAACGCGGGCGCGGAATGTTCGGCGGCGGCAGCCGTGGCAGCTCTCCAAACACACGCGTTGCTTAGCTATGCGACTGTGGCAAGCGCTACAAGCTGCCAGTACCTATGACTTGAAAGTCGCGCACCGCCAGACAGAATATTAGTTAATAACCAGAATAAATTAAAACAACTCTTAGATGACTTTATCTTATATTAGCATGCAAATTATAAAAAGTTTCGCAACTTTACTACCAAAGTCAAGTTGATTGTATAAAAGCGCCGCTTTCAACAGGTCGAAAGTTCGACTCTCGTTAATTAAACGATCTAGACGAGTTGGCCGCGAGCCAGCTAGGAGTTGATAAAATTACTACAAACTACATCGCCAACCAATTTATAAAGAAAATAATAATTTATAACGTTAATTTATCTTGACGATGACCCCGTTGATAATTATTAGTGCATGCCCAGCCATGTTTAACGGGTTTACACATGTGAAGCGGCCATTTGTCAGAGCGTGAGTGCGGACGAGTCTATCCGCCTAATGACTCGCTGTTAGCATTTACATACGAGATGCTAACCACACCTTTCCAGGCGCAAATTAGAACCTGTCCTCAAATCGTCGCTCTAACTAATTCCACCGTACTCTAATTGTACTTTTTAGCCTGATACGTATCGTGAGGACTTCATCGCCACGGTCTATTACACTCACATTCGCGTTCGGGTGCCAAGTCGTTAGTGCGACCTATTCTCGCGATGTGTTAACGCTTGGCATGTGTTAATGTAAATAGATACCTATCTATTAATTTTGTAGATACGGCGACTGAAATAAATCACTTTAAAGATAATGAGGGCGAAAATAAAGCGGTGGAAGTCACTCGACGCTCCGTCTGCGGCGAGTCCATTGGCGGCGCGCCAACTCGATCACACGCGGCCGCTGTTGCCACCTCCGCCACCACTGATCAACATTACGCTATTTTTAAGAAAAGTTTCGAAGAATTACTTATAACTTCTAATCGACTTGGCAATGAGCAGTGGAATCAAACGAAATTAGCTAAATATTTTCGTGACATTGTAAGTGCTTGGCTGCGTGTCAACGATCATTATTCATTAAACATCTACATGCATCCGCTTATTTCATGCTCAGCCTACCTAACTCGATGCGATACGTTATTGCAATTCCTTTTCGCATCAGTGACGCGGAAAGTTATTCAATTTTAAATAGCCTTTTATGCTGCGTCTACGATCTGAAAACACCTTGAATATCTACCTGCGTAAAGACCCTATAAGTATTTGCCGAAGGTTCAACGCCCGCTGCGAGGATTTACCTATATATTTACTGAACAGCTTCCCAGATACCGGCAAAACGCAATATCGTCTCCCCCCTATAAAATACTCTAATTTAAATAAAAAAGCTGCGCCACCTTCCGTATGTCGGTCCTTTTTTTATTACGAACCTTTTTTATTTTCGGGTCAGCTCGGGATCAAAGGGCTCTCCCCGGAGAGCGCCCGCCGCCCCGTCTGATTTGCGACGATTCCACCGCGCGCCGATTTGTGAAGAGGGAATACTCTTCAAATTGGGGACTCTGTTTGCCTGCCTATTAAAATCACTTACCGTCTCGCAGAGTGCTCCGTTTCCAAATTTAAACGTCTTGCTTTTGTTAAAGCTTTTGTTTACGATCCTCTTGTTCTCCTTTAGGTGATTTTATATTTGTTGGCTTTGACATTAATCGCTTTATGTTTAATGATTTCAGACTGTTTTGTTCATGCCTCGCTACGATTAATGTAATGACGTATCGTGCGATTCGTGCTGCATTCAGTACCTATATTTGTCTGTTAAATGGGTATAAAATAAACTGCGTTATTATGCTAGGCTAGAAGTATGTAGGGTAGCAAAAACGTGTGGCATCATGTGAAGGCGGTGCTTGAATACGACAATAAGTGCGGTGCGGGCGACCCCGCGCCAGGTCGCGGGACGTAGCTCCGTTATCGGCGGGCACATCATTTCTTGTTCTGATTTTATTCCGCGTCGCCGACGTTTGAGGGGAGGCTCCGGCCTCGGAGGTAATAGCTTCCAGATACTCGCACCCTCTCGTGCTCACCTTATACATGACACAAATGTTCACATTGAAACAATATTCGCGTAACTTCTGCGGATCGATACGACGACGTGTGGCTTCGTGTCACGGATACGCGACTCGAATCGGATATCAAACCCTCAACCTTTACTAGTAATCGCAATTTACGATTCTATAATTTGTACGTACCTATTAATGGAGAATCTATGACATAATTAACGACACGGAATAAACTATACGAGCGCATTATGTGCGCCGTTTATGCAACATTATCTCGAGAGATAGGTGAGCAAACACGAGTGCTCGGTCTGTAAATAGAGCGTATCTCTTTCCCCGTCGATGACTCTATAAACAAGCGAGTCGTGAAAACATTTCTGTCTAGTTTACGTCGGTTCTAGCGCCCTCTGATAAAAATTACGACGGGAATAAATCGGGGCGCGGGGCGGGGGCGGCGGTGCGAGGGGAAACATGAATTTGTCATTTTTTCCGAGGCACGTTCGCGGGCGGGTGATAAATATTGCATGGGATCGTGTACTAGGTCCTCGGTATTTCTTGCGCGTCGTCTGCCTTGCTCCGCGGAGCCGCATTAACTTTTTCCGCGTCGCTTAGGCGGCTGCTTGTTTTTCAACGCGAGTTAGGGCCCGGCGTCTCTTCCAATGAAATTATGAAATCAGTTTTACGACTCATCCGGCTCACGAGTTTTTCCTTTGCCTGAGGATTTATTCATTCTGTTTTGGACTTGTTGACTGGTTTATGGCTATTGTAGTCTTTTGTAGCGATAAAAGAGACATGATGTATTAACGTGTCAATTTTCAATTATAGATTCCTTCTTATTGCATTATTCATTGTAATAAAATACGGACAAGGTGCGCTAGCTTTGAAATGAAATACTGAACTGGGTTTAGAAAACAAAACACAGCCCTTGTCACCATTTAAGATTAATTTAGTACTTCCACCCTAATCGAACCGTTACTTTTTAATGCGCTGTTTGTATTTAATTCTAAGTGTTAAAAGCAATTATGTTGAAAGTGTAACATGTGTGTTGGCGTGGCGTCGCGTGTCGATCCACCTCGGGGTTCCTGTCTAATGGTGCGTTAGCTGCACCCCCCTCCCCCTGCCACCCCGTCTCAATAAACTACCCTCTTTGTAGCTTATGTCGTCGTTTTATGCCCTATGTTCACGGGCGACCGATTTAAGGCGCAATATCGATAGTTATCAACTCTGATACAATGGGGACGGCCGTGAGTTACGCCGCTATCAATGTTGTCATCCCTAATTCTTTGTTGGTCGCTCGAATTACTTTTTTAATTTGTCGAGTATTATCGGAACAGAATAGCGAACACGTCATACCTACGTATCACCTGCCGCGGAGATGCATTGCGACAGACAATTACGATCGTCTAGGCCATTAGATCTTCATCGATATATTTTAATTGCCAACAACTGCGAACGTCAATTGGCAAATACAAGGGCAATCAATCAATTATTTTAAAGTAGTTAGGCAATATCTTAATCCGTCCCCGCCAGGCAGAGCTCCAAGCAATCGCCGGTAATAGCACTTTAATGTGCTCTAACCGCAAACTAACTGCTCTTAATTATTTGAGCGTGTTAGAATGGAAACTTTCCTCCTCTCCCGATAGGTTCTATTAAAACGTAACTAATTGTAGGTTAATGATATAGGAGCGATTACGATCCCACTTTCGTTACTTAGCTGCTCACTAATCGTTTAAGCATTAAAAATACAATAAGCATTATCGTCGAATGACTCGCTTTGTGTCTACAGATATAAATGGTGGGCTGCGTGATACCTATCATGTTTGAATTTCATAAACATATGCTAAACATGTCGTATTCGTCGTAAATACTTCAGTAGTGATGTGCTGTTTTACAAAACACACGTTTAAGTAAGGTATATAAACAAGAGCTCGAAAAAAGTGAGCTCTATATGTATCTAGACAGCCTGTTTGTATGATAAAAGCATACTTGTTTTGATGAAAATATTTTTACGCGAAAATCTGTGCTCTTTGCTGCGCTATCCAAATGGAGTGTAATCCTCGGCGACGCGGAGGCACGGCTCACTCTAGCATTTTTCTCGTCACAGATTCCACGTATTTGATGTTCGGTGCAAATTCCTGCGAAAACCCACACGCTTCCACCCACATTTAAAATGGCGAAGAGTTCTTGTGATTTCTCATCCTATTTGCTTACGTTTCAATAACAAATTGAATCGAATACGCTGTGAGCTTCGATAGGTTTAATAAGCTATAGGTTATTAAATCTTTGAGATTGTGTGTCGACAGCTACCCACGCGATCGTATCTAAATCGATACGGTATTGTATTCCTAATGTGAAGTTAATAAAAGTGTTCGAAAGTTGTGTCGTAAATTTACAATTCATCTCCCGCGATGGCTTATGAAAATTTAATCTAACTTAAATTTGGTTCATAATATAAACTCGCAGACAAATACCAAAGTTCGTCGGAGATAAAGCAAACGTCGTTAAGAGGAGCAAGTTTTAATCCCCACGGTTCTATCGGCGATTTAATCACTTCTAAATATGCACCGCGCAAAAAACACAGCCAGATATCGCACGTCATTGTCATTCATAACAGACAAATCGCGATCTAGGGTTACCACGCAGCAAATAAAGCACGCTTTTAGTCAGCAGGCAAAATAACTAACCCATTTCATCGAAGCGTCATATAAACATTATGTGCCTAAGCCTAACTAAACATACACAATCGGATTTCAATTAATATTACGTAGAAGTTTCATTGCGAACAATGCCCTTTGGCGTGATACATGTTCGAGATGAGTATTGTGCGGTCGGTTGCCCATTGTATTACGATATTTATAAAATAGTGTGCAAATAGAGGCATGGGTGGAATAACAGAGAGCATGTCGGGCCAACCCTGTCACACGGCGGAGGGCGCGACGCTTGGGGGTGGCTCGACGGATCGCGCCGTGATGAGCCGTAATTACCGGCTTTGTTTGTAATTTCGACTATCGCTGCCTTATTAAGAATTCACGGCGGATGTTTTAATAGAGCGAGGTGAACGACTGACCTGAGAAATTCTACAAGACGTTACTGCATTTTTTAATAATCAATTTTATCGACCTATCTAAAAATAACCACTTTATGAATAACGCGTCAACTAAGAGCAATGGGTATAGTCGTATCGGACGTCAAAGTGAATCAGCGGGTTCGAATCCAAGTAAACTTCACTCTAATGTGCATCGCACGCTCACGTTAAATGAAATAAATGAAACGTTGATTTAGTCCCTAAAGGGACTGAAGAAATGGGCGAGCAAAAATATAATTCGAATTAAAAAAATCCCCTTTTGTAGAAAAGCACTCCAACTAAGTGGCGCTCGCCACCTTTTGACACACAATAAATCACAGCCGTGAGCGGCCAATAAAAAATATGTTCCACCCTCGGCGAAAATCCAATTAATTTTCGGCCGCTAAAAAAGAACGTGCTCGTCCGACCGGAAAAAGCTTGGCGAGTGGAGCGGAGTGTGCGGGCGCGGCCGCGGAGGCGGCGGGAGCGGGGGCGGGAG